>CM053026.1:419709024-419716524 GCA_028564925.1 Lithobates sylvaticus | reverse complement strand
CTCTCTCTCTCTCTCGCTCAATCTTTCTCTCTCTCTCTCTCTCGCTTTCTTTCTTTCTCTCTCTCCTTTCTCTCTCTATCTCTCTCTCCCCCCTTTCTCTCTCTCTCTCTCTCTCTCTCTCTCTCTCTCTCTCTCTCTCTCTCCTCTCGCTCTCTCAAATTCAACTCAAATTCAAATAAGCTTTATTGGCAGGACCAAATACATGTTAGCATTGCCAAAGCATTTGAGGGGATTTACTAAAACATTTAATGTGAAAATGGCTTAATGTAGCTTAACGTGTAATAAAGTGCCTAAACCTCAATCGATTGCCCTGAAACTTTGCACAGCCTAAGATCTCAACTTCCCAAACCTATCCGAGAAGTTTCATGCAATTCAGAGTTCCACAAGGCAAATTAAGGACATTAAGCTTGTTTTTTGGGGAGCTTAATGTGGCTTAACGTACAAAAAAGACCTTAAATGTCAAGCAATTTCCCCCAAACTTCACGCAAAAGTGAAAGTTTCAGCTGATTTGGTTAATCACACCAAAAGTTATTCACATTAAGCTATATTTCACAATGCTAAAACATTTAATGTGAAAATGGCTTAACCACTTGCCGACCGTTGTCGGCACATATATGTCGGCAGAATGGCACGGCTGGGCAAAGTAACGTACCCGTACGCCGCAAGCCCTGTGACAGTGCCCGCGGACTCGATCAGTGCGGGGATACCCGCGATCGTGTTACGGAGCTCAAGAATTGGGAGATGCCGATGTCAACAGCATCTCCCCGTTCTGCCTAATGACAGCACACTGATCGTCTGCTCCCTGTAATCTGGAGCAGCGATCAGTGTGGTGTCACACACAGCCACGCCCTCTGATAGTTAGAAACAAGCCCCCAGGATACACTTAACCCCTCCCCCCCGCCCCCTAGTGGTTAACCCCTTCCCTGCCAGTGACATTTTTCCAGTAATCAATGCAATTTTATAGCACTGATCGCCAATGATCCCAAAAATTTGTCAAAATTGTCCGATGTGTCCGCCTTAATGTCGCACTCATGATAAAAATTGCTGATCGCTGCCATTACTAGTAAAAAAAAAATTATTAATAAAAATGTCATAAAACTATCCCCTATTTTGTTGACGTTATAACCTTTGCGCAAACCAATCAATAAACACTTATTGTGATTTTTTTTACCAAAAATATGTAGAAGAATACGTATCGGCCTAAACTGAGGAAAAAAATAGTTTTTTTATATATTTTTGGAGGATATTTATTATAGAAAAAAGTAAAAAATATTGCTTTTTTTTCAAAATTGTCGCACATTTTTTTGTTTATAGCGCAAAAAATAAAAACCGCAAAGGTGATCAAATACCACCAAAAGAAAGCTCTTTTTGTGGGAAAAAAAGGATGCAAATTTTGTTTGGGTACAACATCGCATGACCGCGCAATTGTCAGTTAAAGCGACGCAGTTCCAAATTGTAAAAAGTGCTCTGGTCAGGAAGGGGGTAAAATCTTCCGGGCTGAAGCGTTTAAAGGGATTTTAAAGTCAGAAAGTTTATTTATCTTAATGCATTCTATGCATTAAAATCAGAGGCGGCTCTATGCTTTGTGAGGTCTTAGGCAAAACTTAGACATGAGGCCCTCTCACGCCCATAATTGGAAAAATAATTAAACCGATAAAAAAATAATACTACATTGCAATGTACAGTATACAATTAACTGATAGCACTCCACCCATGGCCAGTCCTCAAAGATTCTATCATGTTATTGGATCATATCACACCGGTGAGCTCACCCAGACGGTCCCCTCCCCTGTTTCGTAGGCTGTGTTCTGCACTCCCCTGGGAGTGTCTTGTCAGCAGATTGCCATTTGTGAGTGGTATTCAGAGATAACATTGACAGCTCGAGGTGGCAGCGCCATCCTTCTTCCCGATGCTGGGCTCTCCCCTCCACTGGCATAGCATGGGTTGTCAGTGTTAGGGGCAAGGCAAGTAATCAGAGCTCCCTAACTGTGGACTTTTAGCTCTGGTCTGATCACATGATCCACTGTGTCAATTAGTATTGGCTGCAGGGGAGAGAAGAGAGCACTTGACAATCACTGGTAAAGCCTGGAGCAGTGACATCACCCACATTTTCCCATGTCCCATCTGTTGTTGGCGGTTGTATGGTCACATACCTCTGAACCCCTAAACCTTAGGTGCTCCATTATGCAAATCTTGACCAGCCACTGTTGTAGAATGCTTGGGCCTGCACTCTACCTTACTGGTAAAAGAGGCCATCCATCAAAGTTATAAGCCAATAACAACCAATGGAGCCTTACCACTTCCTCTGGCTGGTCTAGATCTGTATATGATAGAGTTCTTGGGGACTCAGGTCTCCCAAATTTTCCACCAGGTAGGTAAGAGGAATGCAGCACATATAGGGCCTTTTTTCATGTCCTGAGATAGTTTGGAAGGCTTAAAGAGTAAGTTCACCATTTCACACAAAATGAAATGCTGAACTAACTCTCAGAAAGGGAGAAGGAGTGGATAGGGGGAGGTGGAGGTTAGCGTGGACAGAGGGAGAGGATAAAAGGGGGGAGAGGAGAAAGGATAGAGAGAGGGAGGGGGAGAGGATAGCCTGGATAGAAGAGAGTAGAGAGTGGACAGGGGGAGGGGGAGAGGAGAGAGTGGATAGGGGAGGATAGCCTGGACAGTAGGAGGGGGGTGAGGAGAGAGTGGACAGAGGCAGGGGAGAGGAGAGAGTGGATAGGGGGAGGATAGCCTGGACAGTAGGAGGAGGTGAGTAGAGAGTGGACAGAGGCAGGGGAGGGGGAGAGGAGAGAGTGGACAGAGGCAGGGGGAGAGGAGAGAGTGGATAGGGGGAGGATATCCTGGAGGGTAGGAGGGGGGTGAGTAGAGAGTGGACAGAGGCAGGGGAGGGGGAGAGGAGAGAGTGGACAGAGGCAGGGGGATAGGAGAGAGTGGATAGGGGGGTGAATAGCCTGGAGGGTAGGAGGGGGGTGAGTAGAGAGTGGACAGAGGCAGGGGAGGGGGAGAGGAGATAGTGGATAGGGGGAGGATAGCCTGGACAGTAGGAGGGGGTAAGTAGAGAGTGGACAGAGGCAGGGGAGAGGAGAGAGTGGATAGGGGGTTAGCCTGGAGGGTAGGAGGGGGTGAGGAGAGAGTGGACAGAGGCAGGGGGAGGGGGAGAGGAGAGAGTGGATAGGGGGAGGATAGCCTGGACAGTAGGAGGGGGTGAGTAGATAGTGGACAGAGGCAGGGGGAGGGGGAGAGGAGAGAATGGACAGAGGCAGGGGGAGAGGTGAGAGTGGATAGGGGGAGGATAGCCTGAACAGAAGGAGGGGGGTGAGTAGAGAGTGGACAGAGGCAGGGGGAGAGGAGAGAGTGGACAGAGGCAGGGGGAGATGAGAGAGTGGATAGGGGGGAGGATAGCCTGGACGATAGGAGGGGGGTGAGGAGAGAGTGGACAGAGGCAGGGGAAGATGAGAGAGTGGATAGGGGGGAGGATAGCCTGGACGATAGGAGGGGGTGAGGAGAGAATGGACAGAGGCAGGGGGAGATGAGAGAGTGGATAGGGGAGGATAGCCTGGACGATAGGAGGGGGCGAGGAGAGAGTGGACAGAGGCAGGGGGAGGGGGAGAGGATAGAGTGGATAGGGGAGGATAGCCTGGACGATAGGAGGGGGGTGAGGAGAGAGTGAACAGAGGCAGGGGGAGATGAGAGAGTAGATAGGGGAGGATAGCCTGGATGATAGGGGGGGTGAGGAGAGAGTGGACAGAGGCAGGGGGAGATGAGAGAGTGGATAGGGGAGGATAGCCTGGATGATATGGGGGGGGGTGAGGAGAGAGTGGACAGAGGCAGGGGGAGGGGGAGAGGAGAGTGTGTATAGGGGGGAGGATAGCCTGGACAATAGGAGGGGGGTGAGGAGAGAGTGGACAGAGGGATGTAGGTAGAGAGGACAGAGGGACAGAGAGGATGTGGCAAGTGAGGAGAGAAGAGAAAGACGGTGAAGAAAACAATGGGGGTATGGAAGGGGGAGATGGGAGGGTTAGAGGGCAGAGGGAGTGGGGGTAGAGGGGGCAGAGGGGGGGGGGGGGGGCAGGAGGAGTAGAAGGAGGAGGGGGCTAACATGTGGTAATTGGGATATGTGGAAACAGTGTACATATCAGGGTGTTCAGGGCTCCTCCTCACACTGCAAAGCCATCCAGACATGTTATACTGAGAGTGAGACTGATACGCTATGCTTTCCCCTCCAGCCTCACACTAAGTTAGTTGCTCGTCCTCCACATACACATGCTGGACATTGTAGTCCCACTCCCACAGACTCCCCTCTACAATGGGGCACACAGACACGGCTATCCCGCCCAGCCTCCGCCTCTATCACAAACAAGCTCCACTCACCGAGCATGTATTTCTTCCAGGGCTGCTCCCGAGTCCTGCCTCCCGCCATGCATTGGGGCCGCTGTCGCCGACTTTAGGGGAAGGGCTAGAGGTTGAGCCAGCTATTGGACGCAGGCAGCCTTAGTCAAGCCCACCACACTTCCACTATGCTCGTCCGCCGCCGCGGATCGCGGCGCTGGCTCAGCTAAGCTATTAGCTCACTCTGCGCAGAGCGCCCGCCGCCAGACAGTCTTAACACAGCACCTGAGGCAAATTAGGCAATCGCTCGACGGCGAGGCCCTTCTGTGGGCGAGGCTTAAGGCAATCGCCTAATTTGCCTAATTAAAGAGCCGCCTCTGATTAAGATAAAAAGCCTTCTGTGTGCAGCAGCCCCCCTAACACTACCCTGAGTCCCATCTAGATCCAGCGATGACATTGCAAGACCCTGACAATCACAGGCATGTCTCCTAGAGGCAGAGGCATGATGGGATTTGTAGTTTCACCACAGCTCGAGTTGAGCTTGAGCTTGTCTAACCCCTTAAGTTAACAACGTTAACATTTTTTTTTAAAGGACAAACAAGGCTTTCTTTTTGTGAATATTGTCCTGCAACAATAATTTTTACAATTAAGTGTAATAAAATTAAACAAAAGGCATTTTTTTTTCTTTCTTTCGGTATATATATATGTAAAAAGGTGTCAACATTTTTAATAAGCAAAGCAAACAAAAAAAATGAAAAAAAGTTTAACTATTAGTTAATAAAATAGAAAAGAAAAAATCACCAGGAAAATTACAATTCAATAGAGAAGGAGAATATAAAGTTAATCAGTGCTGATTAAAGAAAACTAAAGGGTTAATTAGGAGTTCAACAGAGGAACATTTAATTAGAAAAAAAATTTTTTTTTATTTACATGTCAAGGTTGCTTTAACTCTCTTCACCTTCAAATTGAAGTTCACCCCTTTGATCTGTGAATGCAAAACACAGAAAGTTACAATTGATACAATGTTTCAATGTAACTTTCTGTGATGTGGTTGTTGATAAACATTGCCAGCCTGCTTCTATTTTTAGACAGTTCCTGCTGAATTGTTGGGTACAGAGACAGGGAAGGGTCCCAGCAGCAGAGCAGAAGGACTGGATGTACTAGAAATGACCTGTGTACATTAATGACATGTTTTTGGGCGTGTCTAATGCGCCCAAAGTCTGCAACTGGTTAAGGATTGTAAAAAAAATGGTGAATAACTTTTGGGGTGATTTACCAAATGAACTGGAATTCTTGAATAGGTTTGGGAAGTTGAGATCTTGGGCTGTGCAAAGTTTCAGGGCAATTGATTGAGGTTTAGGCACTTTATTACACGTTAAGCTACATTAACCACTTTCAGACCGGACCAATTTGCAGGTAAAGGACAAGGCCCCTTTCTTTCTCTCGCTTTCTTTTTTTCTCTCTCTCTCCCTCTCTCTCCTTTCTCTCACTCTCTCTCTCTCTCTCCTCTCTCTCTCTCTCTCTCTCTCTCTCGCTCTCTCCCTCTCTCTCACCTCCCTCTGTCTCTGTATGTCTCTGCTTTTTTCTCTCTCCCCTCTCTCTCAACGACAATGGGATTTTGTCAATAAAATTCTACAAGAAAAATAAAAATATTGTAAAGTTTTCAATGTTGTCAAATATATTATGTTTATTGTCTCTTTATGCACTCTCTCTCTCTCTCTCTCTCTCTCTCTCTCTCTCTCTCGCTCACTCTCTCTCTCTCTCTCCTTTCTCTCTCTTTCTCTCCCTCTCTCTCCCCCTCTCTCTCTCCCCCTCTCTATCCACCTCTCTCTCACCTCTCTCTCTCTCTCTCTCTCTCTCTCTGTATGTCTCTGCTCTTTTCTCTCTCCCCTCTCTCTCTCAAGGACAATGGGATTTTGTCAATACAATTCCATAAGAAAAAGAAAAATATTGTAAAGTTTATGTTTATTGTCTCGTTATGCGCTCTCTCTCTCTCTCCTTCTCTTTACCTCTCTTTCTTTCTCTCTATCTCTCTCTTTCTCCTCTCTCTCTCTCTCTCACCTCTCTCTAAAACCTATCTCACTCTCTCCACTTTAACTACTATCCCTCTCTCCTCTTTCACTTCTATCCCTGTCTACACTTTCACTTCTATCCCTCTCTCTGTCTCTGTATGTCTCTGCTCTTTTCTCTCTCCCCTCTCTCTCTGTCTCTGTGCGTCTCTCCCTCTCTTTTACCTTCTTTATCTCACCTCAATCTCTCTCTCTCTCAACGACAATGGGATTTTGTCAATAAAATTCTATAAGAAAAATAAAAATATTGTAAAGTTTTCAATGTTGTCAAATATATTATGTTTATTGTCTCTTTATGCAATCTCTCTCTCTCTTTCTCTCTCTCTCTCCTTTCTCTTTCTCTCCTTTCTCTCTCTCTCTCTCTCTCTCCCCCCTCTCTCTCCACCTCTCTCTCACCTCTCTCTCCTCTTTCATTTCTCTCTCTCTCTCTCTCTCTCTGTATGTCTCTGCTCTTTTCTCTCTCCCCTCTCTCTCTCTCTCTCAACGACAATGGGATTTTGTCAATACAATTCAATAAGAAAAATAAAAATATTGTAAAGTTTATGTTTATTGTCTCTTTATGTGCTCTCTCTCTCCCCTTCTCTTTCTCTCTCTTTCTCTCTCTTTTCTCTCTTTCTCTCTCTCTTTCTCTCTATCTCTCCCCCCTCTCTCTCTCTCTCTCTCTCTCTCACCTGTCTCTCTCACCTCTCTCTCAAACCTCTCTCTCTCTCTCTCTCTCTCTCCACTTTCTTTTCTATCCCTCTCTCCTCTTTCACTTCTATCCCTGTCTCCACTTCCACTTCTATCCCTCTCTCTGTCTCTGTATGTCTCTGCTCTTTTCTCTCTCCCCCTCTCTCTGTCTCTGTGTGTGTGTCTCTCTCTCTTTTACCTTCTTTATCTCACCTCAATCTCTCTCTCTCTCAACGACAATGGGATTTTGTCAATAAAATTCCTAATAAAAATATTTTTTTTTAAAGATTTCAATGTTGTCACATATATTATGTTTATTGTCTCTTTATGCGCTCTCTTTCTCTTTCTTTCTCTCTCTCTCTCTTTCTCGCTCTCTCTCTTCCCCCCTCTCTCTTTCTCTCTCTCTTTCTCGCTCTCTCTCTTT
>CM053026.1:419701524-419704024 GCA_028564925.1 Lithobates sylvaticus | reverse complement strand
CCCTCTCTCCTCTTTCAATTCTATCCCTCTCTCCCCTTTCACTTCTATCCCTCTGTCTCTGTATGTCTCTGCTCTTTTATCTCTCCCCTATCTCTCTCTCAACGACAATGGGATTTTGTCAATAAAATTGAAAAATAAAAATATTGTAAAGTTTTCAATGTTGTCAAATAGATTATGTTTAGATGAAAGATTATCTCTCTCTCTCTCTCTCTCTCTGTATAGGAGATTGTCAATACAATTCCATAAGAAAAAGAAAAATATTTAAAATTTTATGTTATTTATGTTTATTGTCTCTTTATGCTCTCTCTCTCTCTCTCTCTCTCTCTCTTTCTCTCTCTCTCTCTCTTGTCTCCTCTCTCTCTCCTCTCTCTCTCTCTTTCACTCTCTATCTCTCTCTTTTTTTTCTCTCTCCCCCTCTCTGTGTGTCTCTCCTCTCTCTCTCTCTTTCTCTCTCGTTCTATCATGTTATTGGATCATATCACACCGGTGAGCTCACCCAGACGGTCCCCTCCCCTGTTTCGTAGGCTGTGTTCTGCACTCCCCTGGGAGTGTCTTATCTCTCAACGATAATGGAATTTTGTCGATAAAATTCCTAATAAAAATAAAAAAATTGTAAAGATTTATTTATATATATTGATCTTTATATCTCTCTCTCTCACTCACTTTCTCTCTCCCTTCTCTCTCTCTCCTCTCTCTCCATTCTCCCCCTCTCTCTCTCTATCTCTCCCCTCTATCTCTCTTTTTCTTTCTCTCTCCCATCTCTCTCCTCCCTCCCCTCTCTCTATCTCTCTCTCCTTTCTCTCCCCCTCTACTCTTTCAATTCTCTCTCTCTCTCTCTCTGTCTCTCTCTCTGTATGTCTCTGCTCTTTTCTCCCTCCCCTCTCTCTCTCTCTCAACGACAATGGGATTTTGTCAATACAATTCCATAAGAAAAATAAAAATATTGTAAAGTTTTCCATGTTGTCAAATATATTATGTTTATTTTTTTTGTATCTCTCTCTTTCTCTCTCTCTCACTCTCTCTCTCACTTTCTCTTTCTCTCCCTCTTTCTCTTTCTCTCTATCTCTATCATTCTTTTTATCTCTTTCTTTCTCTATCTTTCCTCTCTCTCCTTTCTCTCTCTATCCCTCTCTCCCCCCTCTGTCTCTTTATGTCTCTCTCTCACCCCTCTCCCTCACCTCTCTCTGTCTCTCTCCTCTATCTCTCTCTCAACGACAATGGGATTTTGTCAATAAAATTCCATAAGAAAAATAAAAATAAATGTCTCTTTATGCACTCTCTCTTTCTCTCTCTCCCTCTCCCCCTCTCTCTCCACCTCTCTCTAACCTCTCTCACCTCTCTCACTTCTATCTCTCTCTCTCTCTCTCTCTCTCTGTATGTCTCTGCTCTTTTCTCTCTCCCCTCTCTCTCTCTCAACGACAATGGGATATTTGTCAATACAATTCCATAAAAAAATAAAAATATTGTACAGTTTTCAAAGTTGTCAAATATATTATGTTTATTGTCTCTTTATGCGCTCTCGCTCTCTCTCTCTCTCCTCCTTCTCTTTCTCTATCTTTCTCTTTCTTTCTCTCTCTCTCCCCCCTTCTCTCTCACTTTCTCTCCCCTTCTATCTTTCTTTCTCTCTCTCTTTCTCTCTCCCTCTCACCCTCCCTCTCTCTCTCTCTCTCTCTCTCTCCCCTTTCACTTCTATCCCTCTCTCCTCTTTCAATTCTATCCCTCTCTCCACTTTCACTTCTATCCCTCTCTCCACTTTCACTTCTATCCCTCTGTCTCTGTATGTCTCTGCTCTTTTCTCTCTCCCCTCTCTCTCTGTCTCTGTGTGTGTCTCTCTCTCTTTTACCTTCTTCATCTCACCTCAATCTCTCTCTCTCTCTCAATGACAATGGGATTTTGTCAATAAAATTCCTAATAAAAAAAAAAAATTGTAAAGATTTCAATGTTGTCACATATATTATGTTAATTGTATCTTTATGCTCTCTCTCTCTCTCTCTCTCTCTCTCGCTCTCTCTCTCTCTCCTCTCCCCCTCTCTCTCCTCTCTCTCTTTTCTCTCTCTTTCTTCTCTCTCCCCATCCCCCCCCTATCTCTCTCTCTCTCCTACCCCCCCTCTCTCTCTCTTTCTCTCTCCTCTCTCTCCCCCCTCTCTCTCCTCTCTCTCTCCCCCTCTCTCCTCTCTCTCTCCCCCCCCTCTCTCTCCTCCCCCCCCTCTCTCTCTCCTTTCTCTAACTCTCTCCTCTTTCACTTCTATCTCTCTCTCTGTCTCTGTATGTCTCTGCTCTTTTCTCTCTCCCCTCTCTCTCTCTCTCAACGACAATGGGATTTTGTCAATAAAATTCCATAAGAAAAATAAAAATATTGTAAAGTTTTCAATGTTGTCAAATATATTATGTTTATTGTCTCTTTATGCACTCTCTCTCTCTCTCTTTCTCTTTCTCTCTCTTTCGCTCTCACTCTCTTTCGCTCTCACTCTCTTTCGCTCTCTTTCTCTCCTCTCTCTCT
>CM053026.1:419609024-419699024 GCA_028564925.1 Lithobates sylvaticus | reverse complement strand
CTGCTCTTTTCTCTCTCCCCCTCAACGACAATGGGATTTGTCAATAAAATTCCATAAGAAAAATAAAAATATTGTAAAGTTTTCAATGTTGTCAAATATATTATGTTTATTGTCTCTTTATGCACTCTCTCTTTCTCTCTCTCCCTCTCCCCCTCTCTCTCCACCTCTCTCTAACCTCTCTCACCTCTCTCACTTCTATCTCTCTCTCTCTGTATGTCTCTGCTCTTTTCTCTCTCCCCTCTCTCTCTCAACGACAATGGGATATTTGTCAATACAATTCCATAAAAAAATAAAAATATTGTACAGTTTTCAAAGTTGTCAAATATATTATGTTTATTGTCTCTTTTTTTTTTTTTTAAAAGATAGACCTACTAGAACAGCTGAACTTTATTTGAGGTTAATCAGAGGCACTTTAAATGATGGCAGGAGTGTATTGACTCCTATTTAGCACGTGTTTGAATGTGATTGCTTAATTCTGAACACAGCTATATCCCCAGTTATAAGAGGGTGTTCACACTTATGCAACCACATTGTTTCATTTTTTTTTTTTTTTTATCCCCCCTAAAAGATTTCAGTTTGTTTTTCAATTGAGTTTTAAAGTTTATAGGTCACATTAAAGAAAAAGTTGAAAAAGTTCTGAAATGATTTATCTTTGTCTTATTTTTTTAAATCCCAGAAACCTGATATTTTTTTTTTTTTTCTTTGTTGTTTTTTCTTTTTTTTTTTTTTTGTCCCCTCAGAAGATCCTATTAAGAAGGACTATATCAATGAGGTCTTCACCTCTGTCCCGTCTAGTCTTGTCATCATAGGGGCTTAATCTTTTTAAATTTATAACATTCTCTAAGTCCCACTTAATTTTTATTCAAAACTCTTGTTATATTTTCAAATTTTTTTTTTTTTTTTTTTTTTTTCCCCCCCCCCCTTTTTCCGCCCACCCCCCCCCCCCCCCCCCCCCCCTCCATCCCAAACTCTCATCGCTGCCCTCTTTTTTTTTTTTTTTTGTTTTTTTTTTTTAAATTTCCCTCTTTCCGTTCAATTTTAATGTGTTGTTTTTCTTTGCTAATTGATTGAATCTCATTAAGTCTGTAACAACTCTGCGTAACTCCAGGATCTTTTAAATGTTTCCCAGCATTCCCACTTCCCCTTTGGTTGGGTATCTTCCTCAATATTCTCTTTTAAGCATTCAAGCCTATAAGTCACCTCCACTTCATCTATCCATTCCCCCATAGAGGGACTTTCCTGTTCTTGCCACTTCCTTGGGATTAATCTTTTTGCGGCGTTTAGCAGATGTGGGACCAATGTGCTCCTATATTGCCTTACTCCCTCTTCTGTAGCGTGCAACAAAATCACCCATGGATTTTTTTTTACTTCTATTTGAGTGATTTCTTTGATATAACTCAACACCCTCTCCCAGTATTTTTGTATTTTCTGACATTCCCACCATAAGTGCCCCATGCTCCCTCTCAAGTTGCAACCCCTCCAACAGTTGGGGGATCTCCCTTCCTGAAATTTGCTTGTTATATCGGGGGTCGCGTACCACCTAATTAAACATTTGTAATTCATTTCAGCTGTTCGCATATCTACTGATGAACTATGTGTGAGCTTCATTATTTTTCTGATCATCCCAGTGTTTATTGTGACCCTAATTCTCTCTCCCATTTCTCGATGAATGGGGGGACCGCCAGCCTGTCCATCTCAATCAGCAACTTATATATTTTTGATATGGACTTTTTGGTATTTTCTGCTGTGCATATTTGCTCTATCCTCGTCAGGTCTCCACATGACCTGATTGGTTGTGGAAGTTTTTTCACGAACTGGCACAACTGGCGGTACCGCCATTCATCGATTTTAAGTATATCCACTCTTTTTTTTAAATCAATTAGTGCTAGTGGTTGACCCGCCAATATTACATCCCCTAATTTTGTTTCATCTTTAATTTTCCAATTCCCTCCTATGTCTATTTTCCCAGGAGGGAAGTAGTCGTTCTCCTTGAGTGATAGTAAAGGTGAGTTATAGTTTCCGTTCAACTGTTTATATACCTTGTCCCAAATTTTTAACGTGTGCCATGTGATAGTGTGTGTGTGAACATCCAGTGCTCTATACCCCGGGGGGTTCCAAGTAATTCTTCCTAAGTGAGCCTTGCTCAAAACCCTTTCAAAGTGTACCCATCTTTTACTTGAGTTTATTTTCCCCCACTCTGGGATTCTAGAGAGTGCAATTGCGTGATAATAACTAGTGATATCGGGGACCGCCAGTCCCCCATGGTTCTTACACTGTTTTAAAAGATTCAACGACGTGCGGTGTTTCCCATTTTTCCATACAAAATTCATCAGTATAGAGTTAAGCTTCCTAAGGTATTGCTGGGGTAGGGGGAGAGGGAGCATCTGTAGCTTATACGTTATTACAGGAAGTATCATCATTTTAACTGTATTGACTCGTCCGATCCAGGACATGGGCCTGCTATTATATTCCTTACATTTTTTTTTTTACTTCGTCTAACAAGGGGAGGTAGTTGATCCTATACAGTTTTCCGATTGAGTTAGCCAAATCTATCCCCAAATATTTTATTTGCTTCTTCCAAACAAATTTATGTTCTTTCTTTAGTATCCTCTGCTCGGTTTTACTTACATTAATATTAAGTATATGAGATTTAAAGGGATTAACCCGAAAATTTGAAAGGGCTCCGTATTCTGTAAGGGATTTCAAAAGAATGGGCATCGTCTTCCGAGGGTTACATACGTAAAACAAAATGTCGTCTGCAAATGCCGCCAATTTGTGGGACTCCCCCTCCACTCTACATCCCTCTATGTCGGGGTTATTTCTTATTGATGACAATAGGGGCTCCAATGTCAGGACGAAAAGGAGAGGGGACAGGGGGCAGCCTTGCCTCGTCCCATTCCTCATTTCAAACAATGCGGAGAGGACTCCATTTACTTTAATATTTGCCCTAGGGCTACCATAGAGGACCTTAATTCGACTAATGAATCTCGGCCCAAACCCCATGTGCTCTAGGGTATTAAACATGAACCCCCAGTCTACTCTGTCAAATGCTTTTTCTGCATCTATGGACAGGAGCAGACTGGGGGTCCCCGAATCCCTCATCCTCTGGAGGGCCAATAGAGTCCGAACTCCATTGTCCCTCCCTTCCCTCCCTGGGACGAAGCCCACTTGATCAGGATGGATCAGTGCCTCCAGATGCCCTCTCACTCTCTCAGCCAAGATTTTGGCATACAACTTAGTGTCTGCATTCAACAGGGAGATAGGCCTGTAATTAGAACACTTAGATCCATCTTTCCCTTCTTTAGGGAGAACTGTTATAGTTGCTGACAGGGAGGCTTCGCCCATAGCGTATGTTATTCCAAGCCCATTCATATATTGTTGGAGTCTAGGGATCAGAATCTCCTTAAAAGTTTTATAGTAAAAGATGGAGAAACCATCTGGGCCCGGGCTTTTCCCTATAGAGGAGTTCTTCAGGGCTCGTAATATTTCCGCCTCCGAAATTGGCTGTTCTAGTGCCTCTCTATCCTCCTGACCCAGAGATTCCAACCCCGCTCTTTTAAGAAAGTCTGAGATTTTTTTTATGTTATTTTTTTTTGATATTTTTTTTGTTTGGTCCCCCTTTTTAGCATCCTTATAATCTACAGAGTATAGCTCTTCATAATACGCCTTAAAGGATGAAGCAATATCTTGGGAGGCATATTTAAACTCACCGTTTTTGTCTTGGATTTTTTCTATATAATTTTTTGTTTTTTGTTTTTGAACTATTCTTGCCAGGTGTTTACTGGATTTATTCCCCCAGATATACCGTTCTTTTATTGTCCTGTTATAAATCTGCTTTGCATCGTGTTCTAAGCAGTCTCTAAGTTCATCCCTCTTTGCTAAAAGGTCTTGGAATAAAACCTTATTTTGGGCCGAGGCTGCCTTATGTTTTTGTTCCAGGTTTTTTAAGTCGTTCGACAGATCCTGCACTTTCCTCCTCCTCTCTTTATCTGCCCACGCGGCTTTCCCTATCAATATCCCTCTAATGAATGCTTTGTGGGCCTCCCAAAGAGTGGCTCCATTAACTTCCCCATTATCGTTATCAGTAAAAAAAAACTCCAATTCTCTTTTTACGCATTCCACCACTTCCCCGTCTCGCAGTAACTCCTCATTTAGTTTCCACCCACATGATGGGGGTTTATATTCTGGGACAGCCAGAGTCACGGAGGCGGGGGCGTGGTCGGACAGCGTAATTGTCTCTATTTTTGTTTGTAATACCCTATCCAAAATTCCGTGATCTACAAATATATAATCTAATCTAGTGTACGTCCCGTGGACAGGGGAGAAAAACGTGTAGTCCCTTGTTTGGGGGTGCTGTACCCTCCACACGTCCAACAGTTGTTTATTGTAGAATTCATTTTTTACCGACGATAACTGTTCGTTTCTTGTCCCCTGGCCACCGGACGTACTATCTAAACTGGGGTCCATGGTAAAATTAAAATCACCCATAAGAATTACATATCCCTTTCTGAAAGCCCCCAGTTTTCTCAATATCCCTTTCATAAACTTAATGGGGTTGTTATTTGGCGCATAAACATTAGCAAACGTATATGTTGTTCCAAATAGGGATCCCCTCAGGAACAAATACCTTCCCTCTGGATCTGCCTTTCTATCTTCTAGCTGGAAATGCATATCTCCTGAAAAGCCAATGGCCACCCCTCTAGATCTACTTGAGGGAGAATCGGCATAAAACCAGTTAGGGTATGTTCTTGAGAGCAGTTTCAGATTTGTGTTGTGAGCAAGATGTGTTTCTTGGAGGAAGATCACATTGGCCCCATATCTCCCTATCTCTTCGAGAATCATATGACGTTTGCTAGTAGAGTTCAATCCTTTCACATTGTAGGTTAGGAATTTCAAGTCGAGAGTCATTAGTCAATTAACCAAAAAATTGCCTGAGTATAGGGCAGCGATGAGAGTCTCCCTACCCGAACCCCCTCCCTCCTGAACCCCTCCCTCCCCCCCCCCCCCCCCCTCCCCATCCCTCCAACCCTCCTGAGCCCCTCCCTCCCCCCCTCTTCCTCCCCCTCCCTCCTTCCCCTTCCTGACCCCATCTCGGGTCTCTGCTCCGACGATGACCCATTTCTTAGAGTCCCTCGGAACAGCTAAGGTGAGGTGGGGTTCTTTCCCCGCCCCCTCCCACTTTTCTTTTTCCCAGTTGGACTCGGGGAATAGTGGGCCAGGTGGATGGAGAAGTGTTGGATGAGATCTAAACTGTTTTCTTCTTCGTTTATTGTCTCTTTATGCGCTCTCGCTCTCTCTCTCTCCTTCTCTTTCTCTATCTTTTTCTTTCTTTCTCTCTCTCTCTCACTTTCTCTCCCCTTCTATCTTTCTTTCTCTCTCCCTCTCACCCCCCCTCTCTCTCTCACCTCTCTCTCTCTCTCTCTCTCTCTCTCTCTCCCCTTTCACTTCTATCCCTCTCTCCTCTTTCAATTATATCCCTCTCTCCACTTTCACTTCTATCCCTCTGTCTCTGTATGTCTCTGCTCTTTTCTCTCTCCCCTCTCTCTCTGTCTCAATGACAATGGGATTTTGTCAATACAATTCCATAATAAAAATAAAAATATTGTAAAGTTTTCCATGTTGTCAAATATATTATGTTTATTGTCTCTTTATGCACTCTCTCTCTCTTTCCTTCACGTTCTCTCACTTTCTCTCTCTCTGTCTTTCTCTTTCTCTCCCTCTTTCTCCTTTCTCTCTATCTCTCTCACTCTCTTGCTTTCTTTTTATCTCTCTTTCTTTCTCTATCTTTCTTTCTCTCTCTCCTTTCTCTCTCGATCCTCTCTCCCCCCCCTCTCTCTCATTTTATCTCTCTCTTCTCTCTCTCTTTCTCTCTCTCTCTCTCTCTCTCTCTCTCTCTCTTTCTCTCTCTCTCTCTCTCTCACTCCTCTCCCTCACCTCTCTCTGTCTCTGTATGTCTCTGCTCTCTTCTCTCTCCCCCTCAACGACAATGGTATTTGTCAATAAAATTCCATAAGAAAAATAAAAATATTGTAAAGTTTTCAATGTTGTCAAATATATTATGTTTATTGTCTCTTTATGCACTCTCTCTCTCTCTCTTTCTCTTTCTCTTTCTCTCTCTCCACCTCTCTCTAACCTCTCTCTCTCACTTCTATCTCTCTCTCTCTCTGTATGTCTCTGCTCTTTTCTCTCTCCCCTCTCTCTCTCTCAACGACAATGGGATATTTGTCAATACAATTCCATAAAAAAAAATAAAAATATTGTACAGTTTTCAAAGTTGTCAAATATATTAGGTTTATTGTCTCTTTATGCGCTCTCGCTCTCTCTCTCTCCTTCTCTTTCTCTATCTTTCTCTTTCTTTGTCTCTCTCTCCCCCCCTTCTCTCTCACTTTCTCTCCCCCTCTCTCTCTCTCTCTCTCTCTCTCTCTCTTCTCTCTCCCTCTCACCCCCCCCTCTCTCTCTCACCTCTCTCACTTCTCTCACTCTCTCACTCTCTCTCTCTCTCCTCTTTCACTTCTATACCTCTCTCCTCTTTCAATTCTATCCCTCTCTCCACTTTCACTTCTATCCCTCTGTCTCTGTATGTCTCTGCTCTTTTCTCTCTCCCCTCTCTCTCTGTCTCTGTGTGTCTCTCTCTCTCTTTTACCTTCTTCATCTCACCTCAATCTCTCTCTCTCTCTCTCAAGGACAATGGGATTTTGTCAATAACATTCCTAATAAAAATAAAAAAAATTGTAGAGATTTCAATGTTGTCACATATATTATGTTAATTGTATCTTTATGCTGTCTCTCTCTCTCTCCTCTCCTCCCTCTCTCTCTTTTCTCTCTCTTTCTCCATTCTCTCTCTCTCTCCTACCCCCCCCCCTCTCTCTCTCTCTCTCTCTCTCTTCTCTCTCCCCTCTCTCTCTTTTCTCTCTCCTCTCCCTCCCCTCTCTCTCTCCTTTCTCTAACTCTCTCCTCTTTCACTTCTATCTCTCTCTCTCTCTCTGTCTCTGCATGTCTCTGCTCTTTTCTCTCTCCCCTCTCTTCTTCTCTCTTTTTTTTATTTATTCTTTATTACATTTTTTCCATGTATACAAAAACAACAGTAAAAGCAGGTAAAAAGACCAATCACAAGATTATGCATTCTTCATTTTCATATCATCTATTCGGCTCTATGCAGATTTTCCTAGCCCTTTCCCCCTTTTTTTTTTTTTTCTCTCAGTACTGCCATAGTTTTACTTTTACTCTCTTCCTGTTCTTCTCTATATCCCAATATGCATCCCTTGGGTTCCAACTCTAATTTAATTCCAAGTGTCCTACTTATAGTATTAGTCACCCCCTCCCAGTAGTAAACCAGTTTGGGGCACCTCCACAACATGTGGATAAGATCTCCTGTTTTTTGGCATCTGGGACATTTGTCATCAACCCTTCTGCCAAATCTAAACAGCCGCTTAGGGGTATAGTATGCTCTATTAATTAACATCAAGTGAGACACTCTCTGCTGGGGGGATACTGACACCTTCGACCCTTTCTCCAAAATTCTCCTCCATTGTTTATCCGGTATTAAGCCAAGATCTTCTTCCCATTTTACTTTTACTTTCCCCTTTGAATCTATTTCCTGTCCCAAGTGTTCATATAACCCCGATATCAGCCCTTTAGTTGACCCTATCTGCAAGATCTTTTGGAGGAGTGGCATTTTTTGCCATCTTAATGGTTGTTCTGAGAATTGTACCCCAAGGGCGTGCTTCACTTGTAGATATGAAAAGAGGGAGTATTGTGGTATATTAAACTCTTGTTTTAGCTCCATAAATTTTTTCAGTGTATTACCTCTATATAAATGGCGCAATCTACTAATCCCATTTCTTTCCCAGTCCCTAATTTTACCAATCATATAGATCTCTTTAAGATTTTTATTATTCCAAAGGGGTGTTTGTTCAATCATACCTTTATAGTGCAATTGTTTTTTTAACAGTTGCCCATATTTTCCTTATCATTTTTATAGTAGGGTATTCATGCCCAAATGAGCCCGCCTCTAATGTTTCTATTAATGTGTCATGGCCTGCTTCCATCAATATCAATTCTAGGTTCGGGGTACCGCCTCCCGGGGCCCCACAGCCCAACAGCTGCTGCAACTGAGCCGCCAGGAAATAACGCTCCGGGTGGGGGACCGCGAGACCTCCCGCGAGAGCTGGAGGGTGCAAAGAGGGATTCTAGCTTGACCGCCCTTCCAGATAAGTTCCCTAAAAAGGGTTTCGATTTTCCGGAACCAACTCCTGCATACCCACACCGGGGAATTGTGTAGGACATACAGGAGTTGCGGCATCCAGATCATCTTTATTAGAGCACACCGTCCCGCAACTGAGAGAGGAAGGTGTTTCCAAACAGCTATCTTCTTTTTAAACTTAAAGTGGAGCTCCGTCCTGGGGGAAAAAAAATTTTTTTTTTTAAAAGTCAGCAGCTACAAATACTGCAGCTGCTGACTTTTAAAAATCGGACACTTACCTGTCCAGGGGGCCCGCGATGCGGGGGAACGAGACCCCCCCCTCGTTCCACGAGCCGCTCGCGGCGCCGGCATTCCTAATGTGGGAAGCCGGCTGTGGCTTCACAGCCGGGCACCCACTGCGCATGCGCGAGCGGCACCGTGCGCCGTGATTTGACGCTCAGTCATCTGGGACACGTGACAGGTCCCAGATGACTGTGCGGTGCCGAGGGGGAAGTGACGTTTAGCCCGGGCACTGAAGGTGGCAGACTACGAGGGACCCCATAGCAACAGGCATTTGGAGGTGAGTAAAAAATATTTTTTTTTCCAATTATTTTTTTTTGATTTTTTTTAGGATTTTTAAGCCCCTTTTTTTTTTTTGACTGGAACCCCACTTTAATCAGCAATGGTGCCAAATTGAGACTCACATATTGATTAGGATCTTTCGTTAGAACTACTCCCAAATACCTCAATGCATTGACCACTTCCAGCTGGGGGATCCCCGGTATTCTACCTTCCACATTTGTGTTAATTGGGAGCAATTCTGATTTCTTCCAGTTTATTTCAAGCCTCGTAAACCTGCCGAAGTTCTCCACTATACTCATTGCACCAGTTAAAGAACGATTCAGATCCCCCAAGAACAGTAAGACATCGTCTGCATATAAAGCAATTTTTTCCTCCCCCCCCCCTTCCTTTGGAAACCTGTTATCTCACTACTCTTTCTAATCGCAACGGCTAAAGGTTCCATTACGAGCGCAAAGAGGAGGGGTAACAGGGGGCACCCCTGTCTCGTCCCCCTCTCTAACTCGATTTCTTCTGAAAGTTCATTATTAATTTTTAACCTGGCCTTTGGTTTGTCGTATAGCAGTCTTATCCATCTGGTGAACAAGGGACCTACCCCAAACTTCTCCAGCACTCTCCACATATATCCCCACTCCACACTATCGAATGCTTTTGTTACATCGAGTGCCAAAACCGCTCCTGGTCCCTCGTTCACCGCCGGATCTTGTAAATTCAGGAAAGCTCTCCTTATATTAATGCTTGTGGATCTATCAGCTATAAAACCGGTCTGGTCCGGATGAACCAGCCTTGCGATGACCTTGCTCAGCCGGCCCGCTAAAACTTTGGCCAGTATTTTTGTGTCGGAGCACAGTAGGGAAATTGGTCTATATGCCGAGGCGTCTAGGGGATCTTTCCCTTCTTTCTGCAAAATTATGATGGTAGCCTCCCGCATTGAGTTGGGTAATCTTCCTTCTTTATTGGCTTCCTCCAACGTATTTAACAGTGTAGGGAGCAAAATTTCTCCATACCTTTTATATATCTCAACAGGCAGTCCATCATGACCCAGTGTTTTCTGATTGGCCATACCAATTACCGCCTGCTGGAGCTCCACTAGAGTTATTGGTGCCTCCAGTTCCTCTCTCTCTGCTTGGGTCACGGTGGGGAACTCCATTTCCCGTAGGAAATCCTCCATCATGCCCTCCACCCCAATCTTCTGTGCTGTGTATAGATTTTTATAAAAGTTTCTAAAAGTCTGGATTATCCCTATTGGATTAGCTATAATCTCACCACCCTCAGATCTAATAGCCTGAACCGTCGAGGTTGGGGAGTTGGTTTTTACTATCTGTGCTAACATTCTCCCTACACTTTCCCCTTCTGCAAACGCAGATTGCCATTGGAGGAGCCTTCTAGTCTCAACTTTTTCCATGATGACTAATTTATAGTTTCTATGCCTATCTATCCAGATTTTTTTATTCTCCGCTGTTGGGTCTACTAAAAAATTGTTTTCGGCTTCCATCATTTCTCTCTGTGCTTTTTCCTCTACTACTCTAGATTTTTTATTAAACTTAGCCACTTGCTGTATCAAAATTCCTCTTAAAAAGGCTTTCAATGTGTCCCATATTATCAGAGCCGATCGGCCCTATAGGCACACTATGCAAGCTGCTTAGGGCCCCGCCGCTGTGGGGGGGCCCCCCAAGACCAAGCATCCCCCCCTGCACCTCTGGCTGGCCGTTTAGAGTGCAGTGAGGAGAGGTGGGAGGAGGTGGAAGGCGGCGATCGGCAGCTCTATGTTGCCTTAGTGGGCGGCGGGATCTCCCTGGGGTTTGTAGTATGCTCAGTGTATACAGTGGAGAAGAGAAGGTAGGGGCCTCTGACCCAGGCAGGTATTAGTTTCACTTTCACTCTGCTTGAACACTGTTGCTGATGCCCGGGTCAGAGGCCCCTCCCCTCCCCTCTCCGCTGTATACATTTGGAGATAGAACTACTAGCCCCAGGGAGATCCCCTGCCTGTGAACACCATATAGCTGCCGATCGCCGCCTCCCACCTCCACCAGCCAGGTACAGGGGAACCTCTGCAGGGGGCTCTCTGGGGACCCTGATGTAAGGGGGGGCTCTCTGGGGACCCTGATGTAAGGGGGGCTCTATGGGGACCCTAATGTAGGGGAGGCTCTCTAGGGACCCTGATGTAAGGGGGGCTCTCTGGGGTCGCTAATGTGGGGGAAGGCTCTCTAGGGACCCTGATGTAAGGGGGGCTCTCTGGGGTCCCTAATGTGGGGGAAGGCTCTCTGGGGACCCTGATGTAAGGGGAGGCTCTCTGGGGATCCTGATGTAAGGGGAGGCTCTCTGGGGATCCTAATGTAGGGGGAGGCTCTCTAGGGACCCTGATGTAAGGGGGGCTCTCTGGGGTCCCTAATGTGGGGGAAGGCTCTCTGGGGACCCTGATGTAGGGGGAGACTCTCTGAGGACACTGATTTAAGGGGGGCTGTCTGGGAACCCTTGTGTAAAGGGGGCTCTCTGGGGACCTTGGTGTAAGGAGGGGCTCTCTGAGGACCCTGATGTAAGGGGGGCTCTCTGAGGACCCTGATTTAAGGGGGGCTCTCTGGGGACCTCATTCTGTTCTATATTGTTGTACTTATTCTTTGACTGTTTTGTTTAAAGGAGGGAGGATTGTTTTGGGAGCACTAAAGTGTCAGGTGTGACTGTGTGGCAATGGCAAATGGTTTACATAGCTCACGGCATTACGGGTCAAGTAGAGGGCCCCTTAGCAGAATTTTGCTTAGGGCCCCAGAGAGGTCAGGATCGGCACTGCATATTATACTGGGTGGTGCTGACTCTTTATTGAATACCAAGAATTCCTTTATTTTAGGCAATATCTCATCTGATTCCTTAATCAGGTCTAACCATCCTGGATTAATCCTCCACTCCCCCCGTACTTTTCTTTCCCCTACCTTCATTGACATAACTATTGGGGAATGATCCGATATCCCCCTTGGGCAGTAATTAATTTTTTCCACTCTCGGCACCGCACCCACACTCCCCAGGACCATATCTATCCTGGAGAGCGTGGAATGCGTAGCAGAGTAGCGCGAGTACTGCTGCACTTCAGGATTACGGACCCTCCATATATCCACCAAGCCCACTTCTTCTATAAACTGGCCCAATTTACTTTTCTCCACAGTATCGGAGGATATCTTTATAGGGAACCTATCTAATTTATTATTTAAAACCTCATTAAAGTCCCCCATTATTAATACTGGGGTTTCCCCTTTATCTTGTAGAAATTCGTTCAGTTTGAGCAACACATCCATTTTAAAAGGCGGGGGAATATAAACATTGGCAATCACATATGCTCCACTTTCAATCGTACAATACAAAAAGATATATCTTCCATATTCATCTATGTCAATCTGTCTGCAGGAGAAGTTCATTCCAGATCTTATCAGTATACTAACCCCCCTACTATATGTGGAGTACACTGAGTGATATTGAGATCGGTATTTCTTATTCTGAAAGACCCGGATAGATTGCTTAGTTAAATGAGTCTCCTGCAGACAGATCAATCCTACTCCCCACCCCTCCATTACGGTAAGCACTGCTGCTTTCTTGGCCGGAGTCCCCAGTCCCCTAACATTCCATGTTCCTATATTAATCGATGTCATTTCGCCCTACTTTGCTGCATGGACAGCTGACAGCGAGAGGTATACCCTTATTAGGGTCAACCCTTACAACTATTATCATCTCCACCCTTACTCTAATGCTTTCCCTTTCCCTTACCAGAAAACCACCAACAATACGTGTTCTCACCTTCATGTCATAGCAGTAAAAATTATACACATAAACTTCCCACATATCTACTTCCCATTCTTATTATACAACCATTCCTCTCGTGTACTTTTATCCCCATTATCTTATAGTGAGAAGAAAAAAAAAAGGAAAGAAAAGGAAAAAGAAAAAAAAAAAACAAACAGAGAAAAAAAAAAAAAGGAAGAAGCGGGGAGGGGAAGGACCATACAGATCCACCCTCCCCAACAGGAACTTCCGTTTATATACCCTATTGTGTAGATATTCTCTTTCTTAATTTTTAGTGAAATTTGTGCCACTCCTTTGTTTAGTGTCTTTATATTTTGTGTTGTGCACCTTTCTTCAAATTTATAATAAGTTTTCATGGACCTAACTACCCTCTTCCCTCCCCACCTCCCACACCCTCCCACCTTTCTTTTCCACCTAGCTAGGTGTTCCCCTAGGGGGCTATAAGTGACCAATACCCATTCTAACGTTATCACACTTTCCCTTACACACATATCACTTTCTTACTTCCTGTGTATCCCCTGTGCATCCTCCCACCCCTCACCCCCACAAACAACCCCTCGTATTTCTATACAATAATTCTTTAAACATCCCCCCCCCCCTCCCTCCACTCCCCTCCATCCTCAAATAGTTGCAAGTCTTTCTTTATTTATTTCCATCCATCTCTCCACTGCCTCTGGGGAGTTAAAAATCTGCGACTCTCCCCATGCTGGAATTCTGCCCTCTGTCTCTGAAGCTCTGGAGAAAAATCAGAATAGAACGAAATTCTAGTTCCGTTAAACAGGATATTTCCCATTTCTCTTGCTTTCCTCAGTAGGGACACCTTATCTTTATAATTAAGAAATTTAAACAGTAGTGGCCTAGGGAACTTTGCAGTTGGAGAAGCTCTGAAGGGAATTCTATGGGCTCTTTCGATGGCAAACGCCGCAGAAAAAAATTCTCTACCAAAGAGTTCAATTAGCCACTTCTCCATAAATTCCACCGGATTTAACCCTTCGGTTTTCTCTGGGAGACCCACCATCCTTACGTTGTCTCTACGAAGCCTGTTTTCCATCTCTTCCAGTTTTAATGTGTGTCTTATTATTTGTTCTTTCATATTTTTTACGTCTACCATTAAAGGGGAAGTAGCATCTTCAAGTTGACTTATTCTCCCTTCCAGCTCTGATGTCCTTTGCCCAATTTTTTCCAGTTCTTGTTTAACTATAATTATATCCTCCTTCACTCCCCTTATCTCATCGCATAGTTCTTTAATTGAGCCATTACATGTGTTTACCGCCAGAAATACATTTTTTAGAGTTGGTTCTCTTTCAGAGGGTAGTCCTGATTCAACAAGTGGATTAGGATTTACTTTTCCATCCAGGCCCGCCGTATCTGCTGTAACCACCCCTCCTGTTGTGTTTTTAGGATTCGGGCCTTTGGCTGCCCCAGGTGTCAAAGCACTGTTTGGCTGCCCTAGACTTTTCCTCTCTGTGGGCGCACCCTGCTGTATTTTGGCCTGTACCCCCTTTTTGGGGGGTGTCTGTACTGGGGTGTGCGCATACTGCTCAAGCCTCGCTGCGGCTGATGCAGATGCAGCTGCTATCTGTTGCTGACTTTGTTGAGAGGTTTTCTCCTTGGCTGAGCGCAAATGCTGCATGATTAGTAAAACGATGATGGCAGCTAAGGTAGTCAGGAAAATAAAGATAATATCCTATTCCAGTTACTTGCTAAATTTCAGTGAACTTTCAAACAAGTAATATCTTAATACAAACAAGGTCCAGCACAGCTCAAGAATAGTGTAAATCACAATGGAAGTTTTTACTTTGAATCCTGGGAGCGTTTAGGAAGTGGAAAAAAAGGAAGAAAAAGGGGTATAAGAGAGCCAACCAGAGAATATTCAAAGTTCTCACCGCTTAGTTGCTCTCTGCTACGTGCCGGGAAGTAGAAACCAGTCCTTATACCTTATATCCTTTATATCTCAGCTAAAGAGAAATTGTAATTGATTTGTAGTTGAAAAAGTCCTAGTCCCTATATGCCACACAGCATAGCTTGATTGTTTTTTTTTTTTTTTTTTTAACAGGGGACAAACTTTAGTTTGAAAATAAGCAGATGCATATGGGTATAGCCCCCTAGTTGCAAAATCCAAAAGGCCAGCAAGCACAGCACACAGTTTATATTTTGTAGAGAGATTACCGTTTGGGGAAGGGATAGGCGCATATGCCCGGCACAATACAGAGTGTATACTTTGAGAGAGAAAAAAAAAAAAGAAAGTGGATACCACTCCTCTAGTTGCAATCAGGGGGGGGGGGGAGACCAGCACTGATGCCTAGCATAGCACACAGCTTATGCCATACTTTGCAATAGTCCTCTAATTATGGTTAAGAGGGAGCCAGGCATATATGCACAGCGCCAACAGAGAGAAAAAAAAAAAAAGAAGCAGTCCTCTTTAGAAAAGAATTTGACATGCATATATGCTCAGCCCCCAGTATGGTGTCTTCTCACCTTTTCCTTGTGGGGAAGGTTCAGGAGCAGCCAGGCAGCTAGAGAGTCCCTTGGGTCCCTTAGGGTTACCACCGTCCTTTGGTATCTTTTCCCTTTCTCAGCCGGCCATACGATCCAAAGCGCCGGTGTATCAATTTGAATCTCCCGCCGCTCTCTTCCTCTCAGTGCGAGCGGCGGGCAGGAGATGGCGTGTGACGTCACCTTCGGCTTTACTCGGGTTCGGCTATCATCGCATGGGTACGCTGCAGCGATAGGCGGCTCAAGCTCGGACCAGCTTCGGGAACCCGCATGGATCCTTACAGCCTGTAGTGCACTCCACTACAGAGAGACAGTCAGGGACGGCTACGGCAATAGTCAGGATCCAAAGAGGCTCAATTTTCCGGCATATTAAATGATCGGGCGGAGGGTGGAGGAGCACACACAGAAACTCTCACACTCCTCACTCACCACACCTCATGTTCGGTCACGCCCCCATTTTGGATGATCGCACAAAACACCTGTACATTCCATACAGGCAAATGCAGGCCTTCACACAGGTGTACTCCTTATGTGAACAAGGCCATAGGCTCCACATTTGTAAATGCAAATCTCTCTCTCTCTCAACGACAATGGGATTTTGTCAATACAATTCCATAAGAAAAATAAAAATATTGTAAAGTTTTCAATGTTGTCAAATATATTATGTTTATTGTCTATGCGCTCTCTCTCTCCTTCGCTTTCTCTCTCACTTTCTCTCCCCCCCTCTCTCTCTCTCTCTCACCTCTCTCTATCATCTCTCTCTCACACCTCTCTCTCCTCTTTCACTTCTATCCCTCTCTCTGTCTCTGTCTCTGCTTTTTTCTCTCTCCCCTCTCTCTCTCTCAACGACAATGGGATTTTGTCAATAAAATTCCATAAGAAAAATATTGTAAAGTTTTCAATGTTGTCAAATATATTATGTTTATTGTCTCTTTATGCACTCTCTCTCTCGCTCTCTCTATTTCTCTCCTTTCTCTCTCTCTTTCTCTCCTTTCTCTCCTTCCTCTCCCTCTCTCTCTCCCTCCACCTCTCGCTCACCTCTCTCTCTCTCTCTCTCTCTCTCATCTCTCTCACTTTTCTCTCTCTCTTTCTCTCCTTTCTCTCACCTCTCTCTCACCCCTCTCAATGGTTGAACCCAAAATGGCCAAAATGACCATGATGACTATAAAACTGCCAGTTCATCATAGATAAAACAAAATATTTAAAATCTTGATATTCCATGCTTGAGATGAAAAAGTAATGGCTAAAAGCTCTACGCGTTTCGCGGTGTTGCAACCACTCATCAGGAGCATATATCATGGAATAATTTGTCTGCAACAGCGGGCCAAGTCAAACAGCATCCCAGGCCGCAAACAGCCCGCAGCGCCGGGTCCACAGGCTTTAAGGTGGTCAGCAGGAATGGCATCCATTGCCAAAGACATAGCCAGGTTGGGCATGCAGTGTGTGTGTCACATCTTAGCCATTGGCTAGCAATCCTCTGATGTGTGCTCCATTTAAAGTCCCAACCGAGTCACACTTGGCGCATTGCAGCTTTACACTCCCTACGGCGCCTAGGGTACACATGACATTATACCCTGTGAATATTGTGATATGTCTTGATAAATGGGTACTATGTCTATAATGTCTTGGAATATTAGGGGACTTCAGAGCCCCCTGAAGCGCACAATGGTAACCACTATTCTTAAAAAACACTCCCCTGCCATATATGCTCTTCAGGAGACTCACCTCACTCCGGAGACGGCCTCATGTCTGGGCTTCTCGTGGGTGGCGAGTGCGTACCATTCCACTCACACCTCCTTTTCAAGGGGGGTGAGCGTACTGGTGCACCGGGCCGTCCCCTTCCAGCTGCTGGATAAACTGATTGATGTGGAGGGACGGTATGTGCTATTACTATGCAAGGTCTATCAACTACAGTGTATAATTGCTGCTGTGTACATACCCCCCCCCCTTCTCCACAGACGTTCTACGGGTACTACTGGAGTTCCAGCTGGGACATCCAGGGGTCCCGTTTATTCTGGTGGGTGATCTGAACTGTTACATGGATCCTGTCTTAGACAAACATCCGCCTCCCCCGGCTTCCCGCACCAGGGCCCGAACGGCATTGCGGAAGTTCGCGGAAGAGTTTGGATGGGTGGATCCGTGGCGCAGCCGCAATCCCCTCCAGAAACAATTTTCGTGTTTCTCAAAATCCTACCTCTCCCTCTCCAGGATTGATATGTGCCTCTGCACGCCTCAGACAGAGCGCCTGCTGGGGGATATTGCTTATCTGGTGAGGGGGGTGTCGGACCACTCGCCACTGTTGGTCTCCCTGCTCGCCAGGCAGGCGGTACCACTACAAAGGGCGCCATGGAAGCTCAATGCATTTTGGCTTAACTTGTTTCCCTCCCATGAACGGGTGGCAGCTGAAATCTCAGATTTTTGGAGGCGCCATGCTGACTATCCTGATCCCATACTGACCTGGGAAACGTTTAAGGCGTTTCTCAGGGGCATTATGATCACAGAAGTGACAACCATTAAAGACAGAACGCATGCCATACGAGAGCAGGCAGACCGCTTGGTGAGCCGATTAGAAGCAGAATACATTGCTGACCCCTCAGACGCGGCCAGAGACGCATGGGTGGCTGCTCAAGAGGCGGTTACTCGAATCTCAGGGGAAACAGCCGACCGGAAAAGATTCTTTAATAGACAGGCCTTCTATGAGGAGGGTGAACAGACAGGCCGCCTGCTGGCCAAAATAGCACAGGCTTCTCAGATGTCCCCGTCCATTGGGGCCCTACGTACAGAGGGTGGGAGAGTGGTAAACGGACAGTCACAGATCATGACAGAACTGGTGAGATTTTACTCAGAACTATACCGATCTAGGGCGACCTACACTTCAACTGACCTAGAGACATACCTGGGGGACATTGGACTGCCTGGACTGTCCGACTCTCAGCGCAAACTCCTGGACTCCCCTATAAGTCTTGAAGAATTACAGGGCGCCCTTAGCCTCTTTCCTAATTCCAAAGCACCGGGAGACGACGGGCTCCCAATGGAAGTGTTTAAACAGCATGCAGAGGTAATTTTACCTCGCCTCCTAATAGTACTCAATCACGCGAGGGAAACCCAGAGACTGCCTGAATCCATGACCAGAGCTAGTATTATCCTCATTTTAAAACCAGGGAAAGACCCTTTAGATCCAGGATCTTACAGACCAATATCGCTCCTGCAGAGCGATATCAAAATATTGGCCAAGGTTTTGGCAGTCAGACTTAATGGAGCCATTTCCACCATTATACACCCGGATCAGGCAGGTTTTATGCCCCAAAAATCCACGGCCATTAATCTACGTAGGCTATACCTAAATATTCAAACGCTGTCCGAAAATATGGGGGATAGAGCCTTGCTTTCACTGGACGCCCACAAGGCGTTTGATAGCGTGGAGTGGGACTATCTCTGGGCTGTCATGGGTAAGTTTGGCTTTGGCGAGGGGTTTCTGTCCTGGGTGAAGCTGTTGTACTGCTCGCCCCGGGCAACCATTCGAGAGGCGGGACGTATCTCCGATACTTTCCCCCTGCACAGAGGCACCCGCCAAGGCTGCCCTCTATCTCCTCTCCTCTTCGCCATCGCCATCGAACCCATGGCAGCCCTGATTAGAGCGAGCCCGGCGGTCAGGGGGTTCCAATATGGAGCCATTCAGGAAAAAGTCATGCTCTATGCGGACGATGCCATGCTCCTACTGGGAGATACCGCGGACTCTCTTAGGGGGGCCATGGACATAATCCGGAACTTTGGCATCTATTCGGGCCTGACCATTAACTGGTCGAAATCAGCACTGCTGCTGCTTGATGACACCTCAGATACAACTAAGCGGACGCTTCAGGATATACCAGTCTCTACTGGTGTGAAGTACTTGGGCATACGAGTAACGCGGGACCCGCTTGAGTACATCATACTCAACCTGACCCCGCTGTTGAATAAGTTCCGGGATAGGATCAAAATATGGTCAAAACTTAAAATGTCACTAGTAGGTAGGATTAACTTAATAAAGATGATTTTCATGCCTCAGCTCCTGTACGTCCTTCACAACACCCCTATGGTGATCCCCCTCAAGCTGTTTAGAATCATTAATTCGCTATTTAGAAGCTTTATATGGTTGGACAAACCCCCACGGATAAAACTGGAACAGCTTCAAAAGCCCAAGGAGGCAGGAGGCCTTGCCCTCCCCAACCCCTGGGTGTACTACCTAGCTGCCCAGGCGCAACACATTGCCAGGGCCATGGTGACTATAGAAGAGGGGGTGACCCCACCCCCTCAGCCCGACCCCACCAGGGAACTGATGTGTCTAGCCTCTGGTCATGCTGAGATTCCCGGGGGCATGGAGGCCCTAGCGTATGCTAAATCAAATAAGCTATACCCCACTTATACATTAATGCAGAAAGTTTGGAACAAGCTTAGGCAGATACAGGGGGTGGAGGGGTTTACTGAATACAGCCCAATATGGGACAATAAATATTTTGAGGAATTGCTCACACTGGACTCTGGGGAACGGTGGAAGAGACACGGAGTTACACACCTGAGACATATTTTTGAGGCGGGCAGCCTGATACCATTTGTGGCGCTGAGGGAGAGGTTTCAGCTCCCTCAGACGATGCTTTTCTACTACTTACAATTACAGCATGCGGTGCGGACACAGTTCGGTGGTGCACTGTGGACTCTTTCACCGACCCCCATTTTCAGAGTGATGGGGGATGTTGTGCAGTTTCGGGGGTTCATATCAAGGATTTACTCGCTGGTTTTACACACTCACCTTGAGGGGTTCCCACAGACAGCTTATGCGAAATGGGAGGAGGACGTGGGCACGTTTGAAAGTGAGCAATGGGAGGAGGCTCCCCAGGCGGTCCAATTATGTTCGCTCAATGTGGCTCAGAGACTGTCCCAACTTTACTTGTTACTCAGAGTTCACCTTACGCCCGCTAGACTTCACAGGATGGGGATACGACAGGATGATAAATGCCCTAGATGTGCAAGGGATCATGGGGACCTGATCCACCTACTATGGAGATGCCCCAAGCTTCACTTGTTCTGGACAGGAGTGGTAGCCACGATTAATGGAGCATACCGCCTTAACATACCAATTGACCCTAAACCCTGTATACTCGGGATACTAGACGACATACCTATGACACCTATGACAGAACAGGCAGGCGGTCGCCAGGGCCTTGTTTCAGGCACGAAAAATGATTCTCAGGCACTGGAAGGACTCAGAGCCCCCGGCGCTGGGAGAATGGATAAAACAAATGGGGGATACTATTAGGATGGAGAAATATATCTTTCAACACAGGGGTTGCCCAGAGAAATACGAGAGTCTATGGGCTCCCTGGTTGGACACACCAGGACTGTCACCGATTGACTTGATATTGGACCGATTACTGTAGAAAGAATAGGTGGGCTAGAGGACCGCTTGGGAAATAATTACTGGATGTGTACGGGCTGGGACCGCCCAGAGATGATGATAGAAGGTGTTTTGTACCAACAAATGTATGAGTATGGGAGATGGGGGAATAACGAAGCTGAATTATTGATGAGCCTTCCTGCAGAAATGAATGTACCCTTCGGATCTGTAACTATGAACCTGTCTGAGTTTGGTGCTGAAAAAATTGTACTTAATGTTCATTCTGTATTTCTTTGGTTTTGTATTTGTTCAATAAAAAACATCTTTGATTTAAAAAAAAAAAAGTCCCAACCGTGCTCCTTTATCATACCTGACCCGGGATGGAGGCTGGCATCCCTTTGGTGCCAGCCTCATTTAAAGTTCCAAATCTTTTCTCATTAAAATAACCAAATTTCCAGGATGGGAGCACACATCAGTAGTTTCAGCATTTTTTGTAAATCTCTATAGGCGGATTGACTTCCTGACCCTATAATTTTTTCTTTTGTCCTTAGGTTGTTGTGTCCGGCCCTGTCTGCACCTGGGGGCCCTCAACGGCGACCTAAATACCGCTACACTGTCCGCCAGTGCTGGTCACCATTGGCTAAGATGTGACACGTGGGTCTACCCCCCCTTCCCTGCCTTCGGGCGTATGCTAAGGGGGCGGGTACTTGGTCCCTTTTCACCGACGTCACGCTATATGCGCCGGACTCCAGGCGTCTTCATGGCGCTCGCTGTCCATCCACGACCACACTGGAGAGATGGAATGGCGCTAATCGCCAGACGGCTGAGCCGCCCAGGTGAAAGCGTTCCCACTCCCCGGTGTGTTGTTCGCAAGCCTGGCGCCGGTATCTGGGACCACGAGTGTGCTCCATTGTGGGCATCTCCATAGGTTTGGGCTACTTTTTCACACTGTCTCTTTTAGCACCTCACAAACACTTTTGGATTTAGCTCATTCACTTTCATCCTCGTGCACTTCACAACCTACACCTCTCATATTCCCCCTTTCCTTTTTGGTCACTTATTTCTCTCACTTTCAACTTACTTTCTTAATTGATTATACATTCCTCCCACACACCCACTCATTCACACCACACACTTCTATTCCCCACATTAGGTTCGTTTCACATAGCTTATTTTTCACATTTATTCATACTCATTTCACAGACACACTGCATGCCCAACCTGGCTATGTCTTTGGCAATGGATGCCATTCCTGCTGACCACCTTGAAGCCTGTGGACCCGGCGCTGCGGGCTGTTTGCGGCCTGGGATGCTGTTTGATTTGGCCCGCTGGTGCAGACGTGAGTTTGGACGCACAGCCTCCAAATAATTTACTATACCTAACTTAATTATTCTGCCTATTTCAATTTATTCTTTTTTTCTTTAGAATTTATTCCATGATATATGCTCCTGATGAGCGGTTGCAACACCGCGAAACACGTAGAGATTTTAGCCATTACTTTTTCATCTCAAGCATGGAATATCAAGATTTTAAAGATTTTGTTTTATCTATGATGAACTGGCAGTTTTATAGTCATCATGGTCATTTTGGCCATTTTGGGTTCAACCATTGCAAGCAATTTATATATGTATGTACCTTTGTGTTTCTGCTCTCCCTGTAATTGCATATTTGATCACAATTGTTGTATATTATTGGTCCATGATTGACTATATGGAGGCAATATGCCCAGAGCATTTTCAGAGGTTGATGCCCAAAATGCTCTATTACATATCATGGACTACATGAAATAAAATTTTAATTAGTCACTTGACTAGCAATCCTCTGATGTGTGCTCCATTTAAAGTCCCAACCGTGCTCCTTTATCTTGTCAAATATATTATGTTTATTGTCTCTTTATGCACTCTCTCTCTCTTTCCTTCTCTTTCTCTCACTTTCTCTCTCTCTGTCTTTCTCTTTCTCTCCCTCTTTCTCCTTTCTCTCTATCTCTCTCACTCTCTTGCTTTCTTTTTATCTCTCTTTCTTTCTCTATCTTTCTTTCTCTCTCTCCTTTCTCTCTCTCGATCCTCTCTCTCCCCCCCTCTCTCTCTCATTTTATCTCTCTCTTCTCTCTATCTCTCTCACCCCTCTCCCTCACCTCTCTCTGTCTCTGTATGTCTCTGCTCTTTTCTCTCTCCCCCTCAACGACAATGGGATTTGTCAATAAAATTCCATAAGAAAAAGAAAAATATTGTAAAGTTTTCAATGTTGTCAAATATATTATGTTTATTGTCTCTTTATGCACTCCCTCTCTCTCTCTCTTTCTCTTTCTCTCTCTCCCTCTCCCCCTCTCTCTCCACCTCTCTCTCTCTCACCTCTCTCACTTCTATCTCTCTCTCTCTCTCTGTATGTCTCTGCTCTTTTCTCTCTCCCCTCTCTCTCTCAACGACAATGGGATATTTGTCAATACAATTCCATAAAAAAAAAAAAAATATTGTAGTTTTAAAAGTTGTCAAATATATTATGTTTATTGTCTCTTTATGCGCTCTCGCTCTCTCTCTCTCCTTCTCTTTCTCTATCTTTCTCTTTCTTTCTCTCTCTCTCCCCCCTTCTCTCTCACTTTCTCTCCCCCTCTCTCTCTCTCTCTCTCTTTCTCTCTCCCTCTCACCCCCCCCCTCTCTCTCTCACCTCTCTCTCTCTCTCTCCTACCCCCCCCCTCTCTCTCTCCCCCTCTCTCTCCTCTCTCCCCCCCCCCCTCTCTCTCCCCCCTCTCTCTCTCCTTTCTCTAACTCTCTCCTCTTTCACTTCTATCTCTCTCTCTCTCTCTCTGTCTCTGTATGTCTCTGCTCTTTTCTCTCTCCCCTCTCTCTCTCTCAACGACAATGGGATTTTGTCAATACAATTCCATAAGAAAAATAAAAATATTGTAAAGTTTTCAATGTTGTCAAATATATTATGTTTATTGTCTATGCGCTCTCTCTCTCTCCTTCGCTTTCTCTCTCACTTTCTCTCCCCCCTCTCCCTCTCTCTCTCTCACCTCTCTTTATCATCTCTCTCATACCTCTCTCTCCTCTTTCACTTCTATCCCTCTCTCTGTCTCTGTATGTCTCTGCTTTTTTCTCTCTTCCCTCTATCTCTCTCAACGACAATGGGATTTTGTCAATAAAATTCCATAAGAAAAATAAAAATATTGTAAAGTTTTCAATGTTGTCAAATATATTATGTTTATTGTCTCTTTATGCACTCTCTCTCTCTCTCTCTCTCTCTCTCTCTCTCTCTCTCTCTCTATTTCTCTCCTTTCTCTCTCTCTCTTTCTCTCCTTTCTCTCTCTTTCTCTCTCCTTTCTCTCCTTTCTCTCCCTCTCTCTCTCCCCCCACCTCTCGCTCACCTCTCTCCCCCCTCTCTCTCTCTCATCTCTCTCACTTTTCTCTCTCTCTTTCTCTCCTTTCTCTCACCTCTCTCTCACCCCTCTCTCTCACCTCTCTCTGTCTCTGTATGTCTCTGCTCTTTTCTCTCTCCCCCCTCTCTCTCTCTCAACGACAATGGGATTTTGTCAATAAAATTCCATAAGAAAAATAAAAATATTGTAAAGTTTTCAATGTTGTCAAATATATTATGTTTATTGTCTCTTTATGCACTCTCTCTCTCTCTCTCTCTCTTTCTCTTTCTCTCTCTTTCGCTCTCTCTCTCTTTCGCTCTCTTTCTCTCCTCTCTTTCCTTTCTGTCCTTTCTCTCTCTCTTTCTCTCATTTCTCTCTCTCTCTTTCTCTCCACCTCTCTCTCTCACCTCTTTCACTTCTCTCTCTATGTCTCTGCTCTTTTCTCTCTCCCCTCTCTCTCTCTCAACGACGATGGGATTTTGTCAATAAAATTCCATAAAAAAAATAAAAATATTGTAAAGTTTTCAATGTTGTCAAATATATTATGTTTATTGTCTCTTTATGAGCTCTTTCTCTCTCTTTCTCTCTCTCTTTCTCCTTTCTCTCTATCTTTCTCTCTCCAGGGGCGGACTGACAACTCATGGGGCCCCCGGGCAATAGAAGATCATGGGGCCCCCTTGGTCCCCACACTCAAGGGGACCAAGCGCACACACAGGGGGGGGGGGACACACACACAGGGGGACACTGGAGGGAAAGCACACACACAGGGGGGGACACGCACACAGGGGGACACTGGAGGGAGAGCGCACACACAGGAGGACACTGGAGGGAGAGCACACACACAGGGGGGGACACGCACACAGGGGGACGCTGGGAGGGAGAGCGCACACACAGGGGGACACTGGAGGGAGAGCACACACACAGGGGGACACTGGAGGGAGAGCACACACACAGGGGGACACTGGAGGGAGAGCACACACACAGGGGGGCACACACACACAGGGGGACACTTGAGGGAGAGCGCACACACAGGGGGGGACACACACACACACACAGGGGGACACTGGAGGGAGAGCTCACACGCAGGGGGGGGCATGCACACACAGGGGGACACTGGAGGGAGAGCGCACATGCAGGGGGGGGGGCACGCACACACAGGAGGACACTGGAGGGAGAGCGCACACACAGGGGGACACTGGAGGGAGAGCGCACACACAGGGGGGCACACACACACACACACAGGGGGACATTGGAGGGAGAGTGCACACAGGGGGACACTGGAGGGACAGCGCACACACAGGGGGGCACTGGAGGGACAGCGCACACACAGGGGGGCACACACACACAGGGGGGGACACTGGAGGGAGAGCGCACACACAGGGGGACACTGGAGGGACAGCGCACACACAGGGGGGCACACACACACAGGGGGACACTGGAGGGAGAGCGCACACAGAGGGGGCGGACACACACACAGGGGGACACTGGAGGGAGAGCTCACACGCAGGGGGGGCACGCACACACAGGGGGACACTGGAGGGAGAGCGCACACGCAGGGGGGGGGCACGCACACACAGGGGGGACACTGGAGGGAGAGCGCACACACAGGGGGTGACATGCACACAGGGGGACACGCAGACAAGGGGACACTGTGGGGTGGGGGGGACACTGTGGGCTAGGGGGACACTGTGGGCTGGGGGTGACACTGTGAGCTAGGGGTGACACTGTGGGCTAGGGGTGACACTGTGAGCTAGGGGTGACACTGTGGGCTAGGGGTGACACTGTGGGCTAGGGGGACGCTGGGGGTGACACTGTGGGCTGGGGGTGACACTGTGGGGTAGGGGTGACACTGTGGGGTAGGGGGACACTGTGGGCTGGGGGGACACTGTGGGCTGGGGGGACACTGTGGGCTGGGGGTGACACTGTGGGCTGGGGGTGACACTGTGGGCTGGGGGTGACCCAGGGCCCGTGACTCTGTACCACCACCCCCCTCCATCACTTGTGGCGGTCCTGGTAATTTACTCACCAATGCCGATGCCGATGCTCCCTGCCGGCCCCTCCACTCTTCTCTTCCATTAGGGGCCCGGACTCGGCAGCTTGAAGCGGCTGTATTACATGCCGCGAATACTGCTAAAGGCGCGTGGCTCCCCGCCGGCCCCTCCTTCCCTCCCGTCCGTCCCAGGTGACGTCACGACGCATACAGTAGAAGCACCTGGGACTGACAGAAGGGAAGAAGGGGCTGGCGGGGAGCCGCGCGCCGTTAGCAGTATTGTTAGCGGCATCGCGGCATGTAATACAGCCGTTTCAAGTGACCCCTCATGTGGCCGACTCCGGGCCCCTAATGGCCCCGGGCCCTCGGGCGGCGCCCGAGTCACCGACCTGTCAGTCCGCCCCTGTCTCTCTCTCTCTCTTTCTCTCCTTTCTCTCTCTCTCCTTTCTCTCTCTTTCTCTCCCTCTCCTTTCTCTCTCTTTCTCTCCTTTCTCTCTCTCTTTCTCTCCTTTCTCTCCCCCCTCTCTCCCCCCTATCTCTCCTCTTTCACTTCTATCTCTCTCTCTCTCTGTATGTCTCTGCTCTTTTCTCTCACCCCCTCTCTCTCTCTCTCTCTCGCAACGACAATGGGATGTTGAAAAAAATAGAAGCTAACACCGCGCTAATACCTAGATATAACAAAATGCGGGTAGTGTATAAATAATATACCCAAATACAAAAATATATGTACCCAAATACAAAAACAAAGTAATAGGAGCAGCAGCTAATAAATGTGAGATATACACATAAACAGAGATATACAGTGAAAAAGCCGCGCTAAAGTGATAATTTGAATGAAATCACAAAAAACACAAAAAATATTGATCAATAATCTGTGTAAAAAGAAAATGTTCATAAATTAAAGTCCGTTTAAGACTAAAAGTGATGGTGACAAAAAATATTTTGTGACATATGATCTCCAAAAAAGTGAATGTGAAAGGAAATCCACCAAGTGACCTTAATCCACCACCGCTCTAATGATGCGCTTACCAAAGGGCAAGCTTAGATAAGCCTGTAACTCGATAATCATCAAGGTATAACCGAACCACTAGACATCGCCTCCAAAACCCATGCTCAGCTGGTGATAGCGACCAAAATCCTGGATCAGGCAGACCTTCCCTTGTGGGGTATCTATGGAATCGAACTCCTCCAAAGGTATCAAGCCAGGGAACCATACACTCTCAGCATGTGGATAGATAAAAATGAGGGATGCTCCCATAGTGTGAAACCATATTAAAATTTTACTATATCAGATAAAAGTTCTACTTACATCAACTCAAAATAATGCTCGCAGAGGACACATAAAAAACGCCGCCGGCCGGCTAGCAGAACACCCGCTCACAGTGCGGAACGTGATGACATCAGTGCGTCAGCCTCCCTACGTCCGTTTCGTCTAATTGACGTCTTCTGGGGAACGGGCGACGCACTGAATCATCGCAACTTTATACAGGACTTAACAGACACGCCCTGGAATGAACACACAAGGACGGATAAACATAAGTCTCATAACAAATGAACCTACAGGTAAAAACCCATAATGCCCATTATATAATAATCCGAAAAGGAAAGATTAAACCCCAATGGGGGAAATATACTGATATCATAACTTGAATAAAAAATATATTAAAATATAAAAAATAAGAATATCCACAAACTACATGTTCACCGTCACTAAAGAGGAGAACAGACCACCAGCTCCATCTTGTGGGCAACTACCAAACTGAACTGACTCAGTTGGCGTCATATTATGGCAATGAAAAAGGGGGGAAGGAAAAAAGGGGGAAGAGAAAAAGGGGGAAAAAAAAAGGGGAAAGAAGGCCTCACTCTTAAAAAGTGGGGCCATACAAATTCCCTATATACCAGTTATAGCAAAAAGCACCATCAAACCTTGATATTGTGGCCACAAAGGTTAGTGGGCCTCTGAGTCCAGGATACTCTAGAATATTAAATGATGAATATCCTAGATGCCATAATAGGGGAGGGGGGAGAAGGGGGGGGGGCTAGTATCTACCCCTAATGTAATTAGGTCTTGATGTGTATTAATCATATAAATAAGACAAAAAAAGTAGAAATCCGTCATTGAGGGTCTCACCCCTTACAGAAATATAAACTGAGTTGTGAGCAAATATAGAGGCAGCATATCCCTACCAAAGAGACCAATGTGTCATATAGGTAGGATGGGAGGGATACAAATACCCAGAGCTATGACTATGGGGATAATGACGAACGGAATTGTCATTCACGCATTATCAATGAATGCGTTGACATCAATGTCAACGTTCAACCCAAAAGGGGCATAGCTCTTGATCTTATATATCCATGACATCTCTAGTCTAGAGATCCCACGGACAAGGGAACCTCCCCTCCATGGTGGGGTGTACTTATCAATCCCCAGGAAGATCGTTTTAGATGGATCCTTCCTATGTACTTTTGAGTAGTGCCTAGACACTGGGTGTTTAGGTAAACCACCCAGAATATTAGTGACATGCTCATTAAGCCTAACCTTAAGGGGGCGCTTAGTCCTACCCACATATTGGAGCCCACATGGGCATTGGAGCATATAAACGACACCCTCGGTGGAACATGTGATGAACGGTCTAATTTCGAATTCCACTCCATTGCTGTTGGAAATAAATTTGTGGGTCCTCCTGTGGCTACACCCACTCAATGAGCAGATCCTACACCGCCTACACTGATAAAAACCCGTTAGATTGTCAAAAAAGTATGTTCTAACTGTTGGTGGATCTAGAACGTTGGGAGATATTCTAGTGGGAGGGAACCCCTCTATAGACAATTTGTGGTCTGAGAGGTAGGACAGTATTGAGAGTGGAATCACTGGTGAGGACATGCCAGTGTTTTTTAATCAACCTTCCTATATTCCTATGCTGGGTGGAATAGGTCGTTATAAAAGGAACCATGGCCGTACCACTCTCTTTGGTGGGTTTCTCTTTGAGCAAATCTGTCCTATTGGTCAGAGTTACCTCATCCAGAACAGCTTTTAAGGAGGGGGCTGTATACCCCTTCTCCAAAAAGCGTCTAGTGAGAATCCCGGCTTGGGTAGAAAACTCTATTGGGTCAGAACAGTTTCTTTTAAGTCGCAAGTACTGACTCTTGGGTACTGATTTTAACCAAGCTTCATGATGGCAACTCCCAATGGGGATATAGGAATTGCGGTCAGTATCTTTAAAATGGGTAGCAGTAGTGAACACACCATTATTAACCCCTATTTTGAGGTCCAAAAAATTAACGGAGATCTGACTGGTCTCATAGTTTAGGACAATGCCCCTCTGGTTGGCATTGAGTTGGTTAAGGAAGGTGTCTAAGTCCTCCTTGTGGCCATCCCATAGGAGGAGGATGTCGTCTATATACCTGGCCCACAAGACCACCTGGGGTCTATGTTGGGCATAGACGACATCCTCCTCCCATAGGGCCATAAACAGATTTGCCAAACTGGGGGCATACTTTGCCCCCATGGCAACCCCCCTAATCTGTTTAAAGAAACTGCCTCCAAACCAAAAGTAACTACTGGATGCAGCAAATCTGAGTAGCTGTAAAATAAAACAAATCTGTTCATCAAACAGACCAGAGTCCCGCCTAAGAAAATATTCTACGGCGAGTAAGCCCAAATGGTGCGGAATAACCGTATATAAGGACGTAACATCAGCCGTTACCAGCCATAGGCCGGGTACAGGTGTAAGGGAGTCTAGTGAGTTAATAATGGACCGGGAGTCCTTGACATATGATGGCATATTTCTAACTAGGGATGAGCCGAACACCCCCGGGTTCGGTTCGCACCAGAACCTTCGAACGGACCGAAAGTTTGCGCGAATTTTCGAACCCTATACGTTATAATGGACGCGAACGTTCGAAATCAAAAGTGCTAATTACAACGGCCAATATGCATGTTAATGTCATAAAACAGGTTTGGGGACCCGGGTCCTGCCCCAGGGGACATATATCAATGCAAAAAGAACTTTTAAAAACTAACGTTTTTTCGGGAGCAGTCATTTTAATGATGCATAAAGTGAAAAAAAAAAGTGAAATTTTCCTTTAAATATGGTCCCTGGGGGGTGTCTAAAGTATGCCTGTGAAGTGGCATGTGTTTCCCGTGTTTAGAACTGTCCTTGCACAAAATGACATTTGTAAAGGAAAAAAAGAAGCCATTTAAAACCACTTGCGGCTTTAGGTTTGTTCTTAAGTAGAATCTGAACAGGTACATTATGAAGTGTAGCTCCATCCCCAAAAAATCTATTTTTAAGCTTTTTGGAGAACATAGGGAGGGGTTATCACCCCTGTAACATTTGCTGTCTTTGCACATCTGTTCAGAACATGTCACCTCACTTTCCGTCCCAATGACAAATGTTTTTGGAAAAAGTGGGGTTTTAATTGAAACAAGGATTGGTGATAAAGTATCAGTAGAGAGGAGATACCTTTTTCCCAAATTAAATCTAACAGGATAGAATTTCCCTTCCTAGGGGTAGATTTCCTCTCACTTCCTGTTTTCTCTTTCCATTTGCAAGTAGGAGTCGTTTGTAAGTTGGATGTTTGAAAGTAGGGGCCTGGCGTATATACTCTGCAGAAATTTGCCCTATTAGATGTTGGTGTAGCCACAAGACTGGTGGGCACAGGAATGGGCCCTGCTGTGAGTTAATAGATCAAGATTTGTAATTGCATGCACCTGTTGAACAGGGCAGAAAAATTGGGGGTGGTGGTGGTGGTGGTGGACGGTGTTGCCACAAGACTGTAAGCTCTCACAGTTACTCTTGGTGGGCGCAGGAATGGGCCCTGCTGTGAGTTATTAGATCAAGATTTGTAATTGCAAGCACCTGATGAACAGGGCAGAAAATTTGGGCCTTTGGCGGTGGTGGTGGACGGTGTTGCCACAAGACTGTAAGCTCTCACAGTTACTCTTGGTGGGCGCAGGAATGGGCCCTGCTGTGAGTTATTAGATCAAGATTTGTAATTGCAAGCACCTGATGAACAGGGCAGAAAAATTGGGCCTTTGGCGGTGGTGGTGGACGGTGTTGCCACAAGACTGTAGGCCCTCATAGTTACTCTTGGTGGGCGCAGGAATGGGCCCTGCTGTGAGTTATTAGATCAAGATTTGTAATTGCAAGCACCTGATGAACAGGGCAGAAAAATTGGGCCTTTGGCGGTGGTGGTGGACGGTGTTGCCACAAGACTGTAGGCCCTCATAGTTACTCTTGGTGGGCGCAGGAATGGGCCCTGCTGTGAACTATTAGATCAAGATTTGTAATTACCCGCCCCTGTTAAACAGGGGCTGAAAAATTGTGCCTTAGGCACTGGTGCTGGTGCCACAACACTGCAACCCCTCACAGATACTGTACTTGGAGCACAGCAGTCACACGTGTTGTGAAGCATTTTTTTAAAAAATTGTAAGTACACGCCCCTGTTAAACAGGGGCTGAAAAATTGTGCCTTAGGCACTGGTGCTGGTGCCACAACACTGCAACCCCTCACAGATACTGTACTTGGAGCACAGCAGTCACACGTGTTGCGAAGCATTTTTTTATAAAAATTGTATGTACACGCCCCTGTTAAACAGGGGCTGAAAAATTGTGCCTTAGGCACTGGTGCTGGTGCCACAACACTGCAACCCCTCACAGATACTGTACTTGGAGCACAGCAGTCACACGTGTTGCGAAGCATTTTTTTATAAAAATTGTATGTACACGCCCCTGTTAAACAGGGGCTGAAAAATTGTGCCTTAGGCACTGGTGCTGGTGCCACAACACTGCAACCCCTCACAGATACAGTACTTGGAGCACAGCAGTCACACGTGTTGCGAAGCATTTTTTTATAAAAATTGTATGTACACGCCCCTGTTAAACAGGGGCTGAAAAATTGTGCCTTAGGCACTGGTGTGGTGGCATGGATCATTGAGGAGGAGGAAGAGGATAGTCAGTGAACATAAGAGGACAGTCACTCAGCATCAGCATAGGCAGTCTTGAAGGGATGTGACATTAAAAATTATTCGGTTATATCCGCCTCAGGTGCCTGGTAGCTGGTGGTGATTCAAGACTGATTCATTTTGATGAAGGTCAGTCGATCAACCGAGGCGGTGGACAGGCGCACCCTATGATCGGTGACAAATCCTCCAGCAGCACTGAATGTGCGTTCGGAAAGAACGCTGGAGGCAGGACAGGCCAGTAGCTCAATTGCATACTGTGCAAGCTCTGGCCAGTGATCCATCCTCAGGACCCAGTAAGCCAGAGGATTTTCGGTGGAAAGGTGTCCAAGTCTGACCTTGCCCCAAGGTATTCCTGCACCATGTATATCAGACGCTGGCGATGGTTGCTGGAACCGATCATACCTTGGGGCTGCGGACTAAAAAATGTCTGAACGCATCGGTCAGACGTCCACCTTCCCCACCGCTCCTTCTGCTACTGACCGAAGCCTCAGCAACTCGTCGCCCAGGACCAGGAGTTTGTAACCTCCCAGTTTCTGGGAACGCGTTGCACAGACCTTTCTGCAAGGCCTCCCTGAGATGTCTCATCCTCTGCTCCCTCTGCGACGGCAAGATAAGGTCCGCAACCTTACCCTTGTACCGCGGATCAAGGAGAGTGGCCAGCCAGTAATGGTCCCTCTCCTTGATCCGAAGAACACGAGGATCCTTCCGCAGGCTTTGCAGGATCAGGGAGGCCATGCAGCGTAGGTTAGCTGAGGCATTCGGTCCGGAGTCTTCTGGGTCACTGAGGATGACATGATCGCCAGCCACCTCCTCCCAGCCACGTACAAGTCCACTGGTTTGTTGGGACTGTACATCATCCCTAAAAGACTGCTGCTGCTGATGCTGAGTGCCAGGCTCCACCTCCATGCTCACACAATCCTCCTCCTCCTCCTCCTCCTCATCCTCTTCCTGTGTGATGGGTGGGACAGAAGGAACACTGTCCGGATAAAGGGGGCCTTGAGAGGCAAGGAAGTCCTCCTCTTCCTGCCTCTGTTCTGCCTCAAGTGCCCTGTCCATTATCCCACGCAGCGTATGCTCCAACAGGTGGACAAGAGGGACAGTGTCACTGATGCATGCACTGTCACTGCTCACCATCCTCGTGGCCTCCTCAAATGGTGAGAGGACAGTGCATGCATCCCTGATCATGCTCCACTGACGTGGGGAAAAAAAACCAAGCTCCCCTGACCCTGTCCTGGTGCCGTAGTCGCAAAGGTACTCATTGATGGCCCTCTGCTGCGTGTGCAGTCGCTGCAGCATGGCCAACGTTGAGTTCCACCTGGTGGGCATGTCACATATTAGGCGGTTCTTGGGCAGGTTCAGCTCCTTTTGCAGCTCAGTCAGCCGAGCACTGGCATTATAAGATCGGCGGAAATGCACACAGACTTTCCTGGCCTGCCTCAGGACATCCTGTAAGCCTGGGAACCTGCCCAAGAACCGCTGCACCACCAGGTTGAGGACGTGAGCCATGCAGGGCACATGGGTGAGCTGCCCCTGTCGCAGGGCGGAGAGGAGGTTGGTGCCATTGTCAGAAACGACCATTCCTGGCTTAAGCTGACGTGGCGTCAACCACCTCTCGGCCTGCCCCTGCAGAGCTGCCAGAACCTCTGGCCCAGTGTGGCTCCTGTCCCCCAAACACACCAGCGCAAGCACGGCATGGCATCTTTTTGCCTGCGTACTTGCGTAGCCCCTTGTACGCCTACGGAGCACCGCTGGTTCCAAGGACAGAGCACTGGAGGAAGAAGAAGAGGAGGGGGTGGAGGAGAGAGGTGTGTCACAACCAGTAGCAGTAGTAGCGTTTTGGAGGCGTGGTGGCGGAACAACCTCCAACACTACTGCACCTTGTCCTGCATCCCTCCCAGCTGCCAATAGAGTGACCCAATGGGCCGTGAAAGAAAGGTACCGTCCCTGTCCATGCCTGCTGGACCATGAGTCAGCGGTAATATGCACCTTACCGCTGACCGCCCTGTCCAGCGAGGCATGGACATTGCCTTCCACATGCCGGTAGAGAGACGGAATCGCCTTCCGTGAGAAAAAGTGGCGTTTGGGAACCTGCCACTGAGGAACCGCACATTGAACAAACTCACGGAAGGGGGCCGAGTCTACCAACTGAAAAGGCAGCAGTTGAAGTGCTAGCAATTTAGCCAAGCTAGCATTCAACCGCTGGGCATGTGGATGGCTGGGAGTGTACTTCTTTCTACGGTCCAGCAGCTGGGGCAGGGAAATTTGCCTGCTGCAATCGGACGTCGGTGTACTGCAAGTACTTGGTTGTGACACACCTAATTCTACACCTTCAGTCCTCTCAGAGCAGCTTTCAGAGAGGACTGAAGGTGTAGTGGGGATGGAGATCCCAGCTGATGAGGAGCAAGGAGAGGTCCGCTTAGTTCTTTGGTGTGGGTCTTTTATGTGTGCCTGCCAACGAGCTGCATGGCAGGTCGACATATGTCTGGTCATGCTTGTGGTGCCCAAGCGGCTGATGTTTTGGCCACGCGAGATTCGCTTGAGACAAATATTGCAAATAGCAGTGGTGCGATCTGATGCACTCGTCTCAAAAAAGGCCCACACCAAAGAACTTTTCTGATAACTTGCAGAGGCAGCGCCCTGCACAGGCGGAGCTCTGCGGTGTTGTACAGTTGCTGTGCTGGCCTCTACCTGGCCTCCAGGGGGCATTCTGCCTCGTTGGACATGTGACGCCGCATCCTCCTCCTCCTCGTCCTCCTCCTCATCCTCTCTCCCTTCAGGCACCCACGTGGAGTCAGTGACCTCATCATCCCCTCCCTCTTCACCACTAGAGCAAACCTGGCAGTAAGCTGCAGCTGGTGGAACAGTACTGCCAGATTCCTCAAGCTGGGTATCATCATCCGAGCCTTCGAATCGTTGGGCATCCTCCTGGAGCATGTACCCAACACTGTGCTCAAAGAGTTCGGGGGACTCCTCAGGAGGACATGGTGGGTCTAGGGAAGGGGTGGCTGATGATGCCATTGAGTACGCGTTGGCAGCTGCTCTGCCAGTACCCTGAGCCTGGGTGAGAGAGGATGAGGAGGATGAGGAGGGCTTGGTCATCCATTCTACCAAGCCTTCAGCATGATGCGGCTCCACATGTCCAGCTGCCGAAAACAAAGACGCGCGTGTCCCATGGCCACGTGCTGATGACGATGCACGACCACGTCCACGGCCACGGCCACGTCCACTAGAAACAGAGCCTGCCTGCCCTGTGTTCTTGGCTCTGCACGCTCTGCCTCCCCTTGGCGGTCTTCCAGCCATTGTAGTCGGTAGTCCTGTGGGTGCTGCTGAGAAGAAAATATAGGAGCTCTGTGTGATGCCACTAACACACTAGAAGTCCTATGGGTGCTTCTGCAAAGAAAATAGAGGAGCTCTGTGTGATGCCACTAACACACTAGAAGTCCTGTGGGTGCTGCTGAGAAGACAATATAGGAGCTCTGTGTGATGCCACTAACACACTAGAAGTCCTATGGGTGCTTCTGCAAAGAAAATAGAGGAGCTCTGTGTGATGCCACTAACACACTAGAAGTCCTATGGGTGCTTCTGCAAAGAAAATAGAGGAGCTCTGTGTGATGCCACTAACACACTAGAAGTCCTGTGGGTGCTGCTGAGAAGAAAATATAGGAGCTCTGTGTGATGCCACTAACACACTAGAAGTCATATGGGTGCTTCTGCAAAGAAAATAGAGGAGCTCTGTGTGATGCCACTAACACACTAGAAGTCCTGTGGGTGCTGCTGAGAAGACAATATAGGAGCTCTGTGTGATGCCACTAACACACTAGAAGTCCTATGGGTGCTTCTGCAAAGAAAATAGAGGAGCTCTGTGTGATGCCACTAACACACTAGAAGTCCTGTGGGTGCTGCTGAGAAGACAATATAGGAGCTCTGTGTGATGCCACTAACACACTAGAAGTCCTATGGGTGCTTCTGCAAAGAAAATAGAGGAGCTCTGTGTGATGCCACTAACACACTAGAAGTCCTGTGGGTGCTGCTGAGAAGAAAATATAGGAGCTCTGTGTGATGCCACTAACACACTAGAAGTCCTATGGGTGCTTCTGCAAAGAAAATAGAGGAGCTCTGTGTGATGCCACTAACACACTAGAAGTCCTATGGGTGCTTCTGCAAAGAAAATAGAGGAGCTCTGTGTGATGCCACTAACACACTAGAAGTCCTGTGGGTGCTGCTGAGAAGACAATATAGGAGCTCTGTGTGATGCCACTAACACACTAGAAGTCCTATGGGTGCTTCTGCAAAGAAAATAGAGGAGCTCTGTGTGATGCCACTAACACACTAGAAGTCCTGTGGGTGCTGCTGAGAAGAAAATATAGGAGCTCTGTGTGATGCCACTAACACACTAGAAGTCCTATGGGTGCTTCTGCAAAGAAACTAGAGGAGCTCTGTGTGATGCCACTAACACACTAGAAGTCCTGTGGGTGCTGCTGAGAAGAAAATATAGGAGCTCTGTGTGATGCCACTAACACACTAGAAGTCCTATGGGTGCTTCTGCAAAGAAAATAGAGGAGCTCTGTGTGATGCCACTAACACACTAGAAGTCCTGTGGGTGCTGCTGAGAAGAAAATATAGGAGCTCTGTGTGATGCCACTAACACACTAGAAGTCCTATGGGTGCTTCTGCAAAGAAAATAGAGGATCTCTGTGTGATGGGACTAACACACTTCAAGTCCTATAGGTGCTTCTGGGAACAAAATATAGGTCTGTGTGATGGGACTAACACACTTCAAGTCCTATAGGTGCTTCTGGGAACAAAATATAGGATCTCTGTGTGATGGGACTAACACACTTCAAGTCCTATGGGTGCTTCTGGGAAGAAAATATAGGTCTGTGTGAAGGGACTAACACACTTCAAGTCCTATAGGTGCTTCTGGGAACAAAATATATGATCTCTGTGTGATGGGACTAACACACTTCAAGTCCTATAGGTACTTCTGGGAAGAAAATGTAGGTCTGTGTGATGGGACTAACACACTTCAAGTCCTATAGGTGCTTCTGGGAACAAAATATATGATCTCTGTGTGATGGGACTAACACACTTCAAGTCCTATAGGTGCTTCTGGGAAAAAATATAGGTCTGTGTGATGGGACTAACACACTTCAAGTCCTATAGGTGCCTCTGGGAACAAAATATATGATCTCTGTGTGATGGGACTAACACACTTCAAGTCCTATAGGTGCTTCTGGGAAGAAAATGTAGGTCTGTGTGATGGGACTAACACACTTCAAGTCCTATAGGTGCTTCTGGGAAGAAAATGTAGGTCTGTGTGATGGGACTAACACACTTCAAGTCCTATAGGTGCTTCTGGGAACAAAATATAGGATCTCTGTGTGATGGGACTAACACACTTCAAGTCCTATGGGTGCTTCTGGGAAGAAAATATAGGTCTGTGTGATGGGACTAACACACTTCAAGTCCTATAGGTGCTTCTGGGAAGAAAATGTAGGTCTGTGTGATGGGACTAACACACTTCAAGTCCTATAGGTGCTTCTGGGAACAAAATATATGATCTCTGTGTGATGGGACTAACACACTTCAAGTCCTATAGGTGCTTCTGGGAAGAAAATATAGGTCTGTGTGATGGGACTAACACACTTCAAGTCCTATAGGTGCCTCTGGGAACAAAATATATGATCTCTGTGTGATGGGAAAAACACACTTCAAGTCCTATAGGTGCTTCTGGGAAGAAAATGTAGGTCTGTGTGATGGGACTAACACACTTCAAGTCCTATAGGTGCTTCTGGGAACAAAATATAGGATCTCTGTGTGATGGGACTAACACACTTCAAGTCCTATGGGTGCTTCTGGGAAGAAAATATAGGTCTGTGTGATGGGACTAACACACTTCAAGTCCTATAGGTGCTTCTGGGAAGAAAATATAGGTCTGTGTGATGGGACTAATACACTTCAAGTCCTATAGGTGCTTCTGGGAACAAAATATATGATCTCTGTGTGATGGGACTAACACACTTCAAGTCCTATGGGTGCTTCTGGGAAGAAAATATAGGTCTGTGTGATGGGACTAACACACTTCAAGTCCTATAGGTTCGCATCGAGCACCGGGCCCATCCCTATTTCTAACCAAAGGTTGAAGAAAATGATCAATGTACCTGCCCACCCGGGACGTGACAGAGTCAATCCCACTGACTATGGGGCGTCCCGGGGGGCAGGTAGGATGTTTATGTATTTTTGGCAAATAATAGATAGTGGGTGTCCTTGGTGATTTGGGGACTAGAAAGAGACGTTCCTTCTTATTGAGAACCCCCGCCTCAAACCCACCTTGGACTATCCCCTGTAATTCAGATAAATATTTAGACTTAGGGTCGGACCGAAGAGGCATGTATGTTTCGGAATCTCCTAATATTCTATGCATTTCATTAAGATAGTCCTTTTTATCAAGTATAATAATCCCACCCCCCTTGTCCGCAGGTCTAATTATTAAATCCTTATTGCGACATAAGGAATTAAGGCCATTAGCAATCTCTTTATCGGTTTTAACTCTTTTGATGGGTATTTGTTCCAAGTCAGCCAACACCAGATCTCTGAACATCTTTACAGCCGGTGCCAAAGCCCCAGGTGGGTTGAAGAGAGAGGCATTTGATAAACCAGAATGGCAAAAACCAGTGGTAGCGTTGTTATTGACACTAATGGGATTAATGGCCATATGCCGTTTAATACTAATCTTACGTATGAATTTATGGACATCCATATATGTCTGGAACTTGTTGAGTCCTCTTGGGGGTGCAAATTTTAAACCCCTACTCAGGACCAACTTTTCAGAGTCATTCAAAATGGTGGAACTTAAATTAAAAATGCCATCATCTAAAACGGTCTTTTTCTCTTTAATTCGACGCTTCCTCCCCCCTCTGGTTCCTCTTTTTGGTCCATAGGCCTTTTTACACCCTGGTTTGGTCTGAGAAAACCCCAATGTTGGTTGGGCAAGCTGGAGCCTGGATATTGGGTGGGGTTAGGCAACCCTCTATCAGCCCCATCCTCATATTCATTGAGCGGACCCTCTAGGTCTTGGAGGGGGTAAAAATTGTTTTGAGTGCTAATATTATAGCCATTATCATTTCTGTTGTCATGAACCCCAGTGGTGTCAAAATGTTGAAATGCTAGGGCTGATGGTTTGTACTGGTCGGTCCCAAAATTGGGATTGGGACCATAACCTATAAAGGGATTATTCCCATAAGGAGGCCCAAAATTAGGTGGAAAAGAACTCCCCAATCCCTGTGAATTGTAGTTAAACTGATCAAAGGATCTCATGTTGGGAGGTGGGGGAAACCCATATCCATTCCCATTATATACATTGCCCCGGCCCCTTGGGCCCTTATTGTAATTGTTGGCTCCTCGGGAGCGTCGTGGAAATGGTGGAACATGGTTGAATGATGAACCATTACCTCCACCATTGCCCTGTCGGTTGGAGGATGGAAAGCCACCTTGTCCCATGTTACGTGACGGACCCGGGTGGCTAGCTCCAACTCTAATTGGTTTATTTGGTGTTGGTTTAGAAATTTTTGGAGTTGCATCCCCTTGGCCGGGAGCCACCTCCGTGTTAATATTCCCCATGTTGGCTTGCTCATTTAAAAGTTTCTTTTGCCAATCAAAAACGATACCACCCTGATAGTCACTAAGATCCCTGTTGTACTTCTTTTTTTTCTTTAATTTTTGTTCTCTATCTTCCTTCTCAAGGATTTTAAGAAGTACTGTGGATCTGTCTTTATACTCATTAGTATCCTTCAGGGGATTAAGCTTTTCTTTAATAGTTTTAATCTCCTCATCTAACCTCGTGAGTTTGGATGCCTTCCTTTCAATGAGAAATTTAAGGAAACTAACCCCAGCTGAGTTAAAATACTTGAACCAATCTTCGAGTTCCACATCCCCTTTCTGTGGGTTGATTTCCCATCTAAGGCTTCTGGGAACCATGTTATTTCTAACATATGTCTCCAGATAGGCGATATCCCATTGGGTGTGCATTTCAGAGACAGTCAGATTTTTCAATCTCATGAATAAACCACTTAGGTCGCCTTCTTCATCTTTATACATTTCAAATACCCCCTCCACATTTACCACTCGAGTGGCCCTATAATCAAAGATATCCATAATGATAGGAAAATATATGGGAAATATCTGATCAATAAAGATTCAAAATATGTAAATCAAAGGTCTTGTTAACGGAACCTCTGGGTTATAAACCTTAATAAAACATCAAGCTGCAGTGTGAATATATCAAAATAGAAATGGAAAAAATAGAAGCTAACACCGCGCTAATACCTAGATATAACAAAATGCGGGTAGTGTATAAATAACATACCCAAATACAAAAATATATGTACCCAAATACAAAAACAAAGTAATAGGAGCAGCAGCTAATAAATGTGAGATATACACATAAACAGAAATATACAGTGAAAAAGCCGCGCTAAAGTGATAATTTGAATGAAATCACAAAAAACACAAAAAATATTGATCAATAATCTGTGTAAAAAGAAAATGTTCATAAATTAAAGTCCGTTTAAGACTAAAAGTGATGGTGACAAAAAATATTTTGTGACATATGATCTCCAAAAAAGTGAATGTGAAAGGAAATCCACCAAGTGACCTTAATCCACCACCGCTCTAATGATGCGCTTACCAAAGGGCAAGCTTAGATAAGCCTGTAACTCGATAATCATCAAGGTATAACCGAACCACTAGACATCGCCTCCAAAACCCATGCTCAGCTGGTGATAGCGACCAAAATCCTGGATCAGGCAGACCTTCCCTTGTGGGGTATCTATGGAATCGAACTCCTCCAAAGGTATCAAGCCAGGGAACCATACACTCTCAGCATGTGGATAGATAAAAATGAGGGATGCTCCCATAGTGTGAAACCATATTAAAATTTTACTATATCAGATAAAAGTTCTACTTACATCAACTCAAAATAATGCTCGCAGAGGACACATAAAAAACGCCGCCGGCCGGCTAGCAGAACACCCGCTCACAGTGCGGAACGTGATGACATCAGTGCGTCAGCCTCCCTACGTCCGTTTCGTCTAATTGACGTCTTCTGGGGAACGGGCGACGCACTGAATCATCGCAACTTTATACAGGACTTAACAGACACGCCCTGGAATGAACACACAAGGACGGATAAACATAAGTCTCATAACAAATGAACCTACAGGTAAAAACCCATAATGCCCATTATATAATAATCCGAAAAGGAAAGATTAAACCCCAATGGGGGAAATATACTGATATCATAACTTGAATAAAAAATATATTAAAATATAAAAAATAAGAATATCCACAAACTACATGTTCACCGTCACTAAAGAGGAGAACAGACCACCAGCTCCATCTTGTGGGCAACTACCAAACTGAACTGACTCAGTTGGCGTCATATTATGGCAATGAAAAAGGGGGGAAGGAAAAAAGGGGGACGAGAAAAAGGGGGGAAAAAAAAGGGGAAAGAAGGCCTCACTCTTAAAAAGTGGGGCCATACAAATTCCCTATATACCAGTTATAGCAAAAAGCACCATCAAACCTTGATATTGTGGCCACAAAGGTTAGTGGGCCTCTGAGTCCAGGATACTCTAGAATATTAAATGATGAATATCCTAGATGCCATAATAGGGGAGGGGGGAGAAGGGGGGGGGCTAGTATCTACCCCTAATGTAATTAGGTCTTGATGTGTATTAATCATATAAATAAGACAAAAAAAGTAGAAATCCGTCATTGAGGGTCTCACCCCTTACAGAAATATAAACTGAGTTGTGAGCAAATATAGAGGCAGCATATCCCTACCAAAGAGACCAATGTGTCATATAGGTAGGATGGGAGGGATACAAATACCCAGAGCTATGACTATGGGGATAATGACGAACGGAATTGTCATTCACGCATTATCAATGAATGCGTTGACATCAATGTCAACGTTCAACCCAAAAGGGGCATAGCTCTTGATCTTATATATCCATGACATCTCTAGTCTAGAGATCCCACGGACAAGGGAACCTCCCCTCCATGGTGGGGTGTACTTATCAATCCCCAGGAAGATCGTTTTAGATGGATCCTTCCTATGTACTTTTGAGTAGTGCCTAGACACTGGGTGTTTAGGTAAACCACCCAGAATATTAGTGACATGCTCATTAAGCCTAACCTTAAGGGGGCGCTTAGTCCTACCCACATATTGGAGCCCACATGGGCATTGGAGCATATAAACGACACCCTCGGTGGAACATGTGATGAACGGTCTAATTTCGAATTCCACTCCATTGCTGTTGGAAATAAATTTGTGGGTCCTCCTGTGGCTACACCCACTCAATGAGCAGATCCTACACCGCCTACACTGATAAAAACCCGTTAGATTGTCAAAAAAGTATGTTCTAACTGTTGGTGGATCTAGAACGTTGGGAGATATTCTAGTGGGAGGGAACCCCTCTATAGACAATTTGTGGTCTGAGAGGTAGGACAGTATTGAGAGTGGAATCACTGGTGAGGACATGCCAGTGTTTTTTAATCAACCTTCCTATATTCCTATGCTGGGTGGAATAGGTCGTTATAAAAGGAACCATGGCCGTACCACTCTCTTTGGTGGGTTTCTCTTTGAGCAAATCTGTCCTATTGGTCAGAGTTACCTCATCCAGAACAGCTTTTAAGGAGGGGGCTGTATACCCCTTCTCCAAAAAGCGTCTAGTGAGAATCCCGGCTTGGGTAGAAAACTCTATTGGGTCAGAACAGTTTAATTTAAGTCGCAAGTACTGACTCTTGGGTACTGATTTTAACCAAGCTTCATGATGGCAACTCCCAATGGGGATATAGGAATTGCGGTCAGTATCTTTAAAATGGGTAGCAGTAGTGAACACACCATTATTAACCCCTATTTTGAGGTCCAAAAAATTAACGGAGATCTGACTGGTCTCATAGTTTAGGACAATGCCCCTCTGGTTGGCATTGAGTTGGTTAAGGAAGGTGTCTAAGTCCTCCTTGTGGCCATCCCATAGGAGGAGGATGTCGTCTATATACCTGGCCCACAAGACCACCTGGGGTCTATGTTGGGCATAGACGACATCCTCCTCCCATAGGGCCATAAACAGATTTGCCAAACTGGGGGCATACTTTGCCCCCATGGCAACCCCCCTAATCTGTTTAAAGAAACTGCCTCCAAACCAAAAGTAACTACTGGATGCAGCAAATCTGAGTAGCTGTAAAATAAAACAAATCTGTTCATCAAACAGACCAGAGTCCCGCCTAAGAAAATATTCTACGGCGAGTAAGCCCAAATGGTGCGGAATAACCGTATATAAGGACGTAACATCAGCCGTTACCAGCCATAGGCCGGGTACAGGTGTAAGGGAGTCTAGTGAGTTAATAATGGACCGGGAGTCCTTGACATATGATGGCATATTTCTAACTAGGGATGAGCCGAACACCCCCGGGTTCGGTTCGCACCAGAACCTTCGAACGGACCGAAAGTTTGCGCGAATTTTCGAACCCTATACGTTATAATGGACGCGAACGTTCGAAATCAAAAGTGCTAATTACAACGGCCAATATGCATGTTAATGTCATAAAACAGGTTTGGGGACCCGGGTCCTGCCCCAGGGGACATATATCAATGCAAAAAGAACTTTTAAAAACTAACGTTTTTTCGGGAGCAGTCATTTTAATGATGCATAAAGTGAAAAAAAAAAAGTGAAATTTTCCTTTAAATATGGTCCCTGGGGGGTGTCTAAAGTATGCCTGTGAAGTGGCATGTGTTTCCCGTGTTTAGAACTGTCCTTGCACAAAATGACATTTGTAAAGGAAAAAAAGAAGCCATTTAAAACCACTTGCGGCTTTAGGTTTGTTCTTAAGTAGAATCTGAACAGGTACATTATGAAGTGTAGCTCCATCCCCAAAAAATCTATTTTTAAGCTTTTTGGAGAACATAGGGAGGGGTTATCACCCCTGTAACATTTGCTGTCTTTGCACATCTGTTCAGAACATGTCACCTCACTTTCCGTCCCAATGACAAATGTTTTTGGAAAAAGTGGGGTTTTAATTGAAACAAGGATTGGTGATAAAGTATCAGTAGAGAGGAGATACCTTTTTCCCAAATTAAATCTAACAGGATAGAATTTCCCTTCCTAGGGGTAGATTTCCTCTCACTTCCTGTTTTCTCTTTCCATTTGCAAGTAGGAGTCGTTTGTAAGTTGGATGTTTGAAAGTAGGGGCCTGGCGTATATACTCTGCAGAAATTTGCCCTATTAGATGTTGGTGTAGCCACAAGACTGGTGGGCACAGGAATGGGCCCTGCTGTGAGTTAATAGATCAAGATTTGTAATTGCATGCACCTGTTGAACAGGGAAGAAAAATTGGGGGTGGTGGTGGTGGTGGTGGTGGACGTTGTTGCCACAAGACTGTAAGCTCTCACAGTTACTCTTGGTGGGCGCAGGAATGGGCCCTGCTGTGAGTTATTAGATCAAGATTTGTAATTGCAAGCACCTGATGAACAGGGCAGAGGGGGGGGGGGGGGGGGGGGGGGGGGGGGGGGGGGGGGGGGGGGGGGGGGGGGGGGGGGGGGGGGGGGGGGGGGGGGGGGGGGGGGGGGGGGGGGGGGGGGGGGGGGGGGGGGGGGGGGGGGGGGGGGGGGGGGGGGGGGGGGGGGGGGGGGGGGGGGGGGGGGGGGGGGGGGGGGGGGGGGGGGGGGGGGGGGGGGGGGGGGGGGGGGGGGGGGGGGGGGGGGGGGGGGGGGGGGGGGGGGGGGGGGGGGGGGGGGGGGGGGGGGGGGGGGGGGGGGGGGGGGGGGGGGGGGGGGGGGGGGGGGGGGGGGGGGGGGGGGGGGGGGGGGGGGGGGGGGGGGGGGGGGGGGGGGGGGGGGGGGGGGGGGGGGGGGGGGGGGGGGGGGGGGGGGGGGGGGGGGGGGGGGGGGGGGGGGGGGGGGGGGGGGGGGGGGGGGGGGGGGGGGGGGGGGGGGGGGGGGGGGGGGGGGGGGGGGGGGGGGGGGGGGGGGGGGGGGGGGGGGGGGGGGGGGGGGGGGGGGGGGGGGGGGGGGGGGGGGGGGGGGGGGGGGGGGGGGGGGGGGGGGGGGGGGGGGGGGGGGGGGGGGGGGGGGGGGGGGGGGGGGGGGGGGGGGGGGGGGGGGGGGGGGGGGGGGGGGGGGGGGGGGGGGGGGGGGGGGGGGGGGGGGGGGGGGGGGGGGGGGGGGGGGGGGGGGGGGGGGGGGGGGGGGGGGGGGGTGGGGGGGGGGGGGGGGGGGGGGGGGGGGGGGGGGGGGGGGGGGGGGGGGGGGGGGGGGGGGGGGGGGGGGGGGGGGGGGGGGGGGGGGGGGGGGGGGGGGGGGGGGGGGGGGGGGGGGGGGGGGGGGGGGGGGGGGGGGGGGGGGGGGGGGGGGGGGGGGGGGGGGGGGGGGGGGGGGGGGGGGGGGGGGGGGGGGGGGGGGGGGGGGGGGGGGGGGGGGGGGGGGGGGGGGGGGGGGGGGGGGGGGGGGGGGGGGGGGGGGGGGGGGGGGGGGGGGGGGGGAAATTTGGGCCTTTGGCGGTGGTGGTGGACGGTGTTGCCACAAGACTGTAAGCTCTCACAGTTACTCTTGGTGGGCGCAGGAATGGGCCCTGCTGTGAGTTATTAGATCAAGATTTGTAATTGCAAGCACCTGATGAACAGGGCAGAAAAATTGGGCCTTTGGCGGTGGTGGTGGACGGTGTTGCCACAAGACTGTAGGCCCTCATAGTTACTCTTGGTGGGCGCAGGAATGGGCCCTGCTGTGAGTTATTAGATCAAGATTTGTAATTGCAAGCACCTGATGAACAGGGCAGAAAAATTGGGCCTTTGGCGGTGGTGGTGGACGGTGTTGCCACAAGACCTTAGGCCCTCATAGTTACTCTTGGTGGGCGCAGGAATGGGCCCTGCTGTGAACTATTAGATCAAGATTTGTAATTACCCGCCCCTGTTAAACAGGGGCTGAAAAATTGTGCCTTAGGCACTGGTGCTGGTGCCACAACACTGCAACCCCTCACAGATACTGTACTTGGAGCACAGCAGTCACACGTGTTGTGAAGCATTTTTTTAAAAAATTGTAAGTACACGCCCCTGTTAAACAGGGGCTGAAAAATTGTGCCTTAGGCACTGGTGCTGGTGCCACAACACTGCAACCCCTCACAGATACTGTACTTGGAGCACAGCAGTCACACGTGTTGCGAAGCATTTTTTTATAAAAATTGTATGTACACGCCCCTGTTAAACAGGGGCTGAAAAATTGTGCCTTAGGCACTGGTGCTGGTGCCACAACACTGCAACCCCTCACAGATACTGTACTTGGAGCACAGCAGTCACACGTGTTGCGAAGCATTTTTTTTATAAAAAATGTATGTACACGCCCCTGTTAAACAGGGGCTGAAAAATTGTGCCTTAGGTACTGGTGCTGGTGCCACAACACTGCAACCCCTCACAGATACAGTACTTGGAGCACAGCAGTCACACGTGTTGCGAAGCATTTTTTATAAAAATTGTATGTACACGCCCCTGTTAAACAGGGGCTGAAAAATTGTGCCTTAGGCACTGGTGTGGTGGCATGGATCATTGAGGAGGAGGAAGAGGATAGTCAGTGAACATAAGAGGACAGTCACTCAGCATCAGCATAGGCAGTCTTGAAGGGATGTGACATTAAAAATTATTCGGTTATATCCGCCTCAGGTGCCTGGTAGCTGGTGGTGATTCAAGACTGATTCATTTTGATGAAGGTCAGTCGATCAACCGAGGCGGTGGACAGGCGCACCCTATGATCGGTGACAAATCCTCCAGCAGCACTGAATGTGCGTTCGGAAAGAACGCTGGAGGCAGGACAGGCCAGTAGCTCAATTGCATACTGTGCAAGCTCTGGCCAGTGATCCATCCTCAGGACCCAGTAAGCCAGAGGATTTTCGGTGGGAAAGGTGTCCAAGTCTGACCTTGCCCCAAGGTATTCCTGCACCATGTATATCAGACGCTGGCGATGGTTGCTGGAACCGATCATACCTTGGGGCTGCGGACTAAAAAATTGTCTGAACGCATCGGTCAGACGTCCACCTTCCCCACCGCTCCTTCTGCTACTGACCGAAGCCTCAGCAACTCGTCGCCCAGGACCAGGAGTTTGTAACCTCCCAGTTTCTGGGAACGCGTTGCACAGACCTTTCTGCAAGGCCTCCCTGAGATGTCTCATCCTCTGCTCCCTCTGCGACGGCAAGATAAGGTCCGCAACCTTACCCTTGTACCGCGGATCAAGGAGAGAGGCCAGCCAGTAATGGTCCCTCTCCTTGATCCGAAGAACACGAGGATCCTTCCGCAGGCTTTGCAGGATCAGGGAGGCCATGCAGCGTAGGTTAGCTGAGGCATTCGGTCCGGAGTCTTCTGGGTCACTGAGGATGACATGATCGCCAGCCACCTCCTCCCAGCCACGTACAAGTCCACTGGTTTGTTGGGATTGTACATCATCCCTAAAAGACTGCTGCTGCTGATGCTGAGTGCCAGGCTCCACCTCCATGCTCACACAATCATCCTCCTCCTCCTCCTCATCCTCTTCCTGTGTGATGGGTGGGACAGAAGGAACACTGTCCAGATAAAGGGGGCCTTGAGAGGCAAGGAAGTCCTCCTCTTCCTGCCTCTGTTCTGCCTCAAGTGCCCTGTCCATTATCCCACGCAGCGTATGCTCCAACAGGTGGACAAGAGGGACAGTGTCACTGATGCATGCACTGTCACTGCTCACCATCCTCGTGGCCTCCTCAAATGGTGAGAGGACAGTGCATGCATCCCTGATCATGCTCCACTGACGTGGGGAAAAAAAAAACAAGCTCCCCTGACCCTGTCCTGGTGCCGTAGTCGCAAAGGTACTCATTGATGGCCCTCTGCTGCGTGTGCAGTCGCTGCAGCATGGCCAACGTTGAGTTCCACCTGGTGGGCATGTCACATATTAGGCGGTTCTTGGGCAGGTTCAGCTCCTTTTGCAGCTCAGTCAGCCGAGCACTGGCATTATAAGATCGGCGGAAATGCACACAGACTTTCCTGGCCTGCCTCAGGACATCCTGTAAGCCTGGGAACCTGCCCAAGAACCGCTGCACCACCAGGTTGAGGACGTGAGCCATGCAGGGCACATGGGTGAGCTGCCCCTGTCGCAGGGCGGAGAGGAGGTTGGTGCCATTGTCAGAAACGACCATTCCTGGCTTAAGCTGACGTGGCGTCAACCACCTCTCAGCCTGCCCCTGCAGAGCTGCCAGAACCTCTGGCCCAGTGTGGCTCCTGTCCCCCAAACACACCAGCGCAAGCACGGCATGGCATCTTTTTGCCTGCGTACTTGCGTAGCCCCTTGTACGCCTACGGAGCACCGCTGGTTCCAAGGACAGAGCACTGGAGGAAGAAGAAGAGGAGGGGGTGGAGGAGAGAGGTGTGTCACAACCAGTAGCAGTAGTAGCGTTTTGGAGGCGTGGTGGCGGAACAACCTCCAACACTACTGCACCTTGTCCTGCATCCCTCCCAGCTGCCAATAGAGTGACCCAATGGGCCGTGAAAGAAAGGTACCGTCCCTGTCCATGCCTGCTGGACCATGAGTCAGCGGTAATATGCACCTTACCGCTGACCGCCCTGTCCAGCGAGGCATGGACATTGCCTTCCACATGCCGGTAGAGAGACGGAATCGCCTTCCGTGAGAAAAAGTGGCGTTTGGGAACCTGCCACTGAGGAACCGCACATTGAACAAACTCACGGAAGGGGGCCGAGTCTACCAACTGAAAAGGCAGCAGTTGAAGTGCTAGCAATTTAGCCAAGCTAGCATTCAACCGCTGGGCATGTGGATGGCTGGGAGTGTACTTCTTTCTACGGTCCAGCAGCTGGGGCAGGGAAATTTGCCTGCTGCAATCGGACGTCGGTGTACTGCAAGTACTTGGTTGTGACACACCTAATTCTACACCTTCAGTCCTCTCAGAGCAGCTTTCAGAGAGGACTGAAGGTGTAGTGGGGATGGAGATCCCAGCTGATGAGGAGCAAGGAGAGGTCCGCTTAGTTCTTTGGTGTGGGTCTTTTATGTGTGCCTGCCAACGAGCTGCATGGCAGGTCGACATATGTCTGGTCATGCTTGTGGTGCCCAAGCGGCTGATGTTTTGGCCACGCGAGATTCGCTTGAGACAAATATTGCAAATAGCAGTGGTGCGATCTGATGCACTCGTCTCAAAAAAGGCCCACACCAAAGAACTTTTCTGATAACGTGCAGAGGCAGCGCCCTGCACAGGCGGAGCTCTGCGGTGTTGTACAGTTGCTGTGCTGGCCTCTACCTGGCCTCCAGGGGGCATCCTGCCTCGTTGGACATGTGACGCCGCATCCTCCTCCTCCTCGTCCTCCTCCTCATCCTCTCTCCCTTCAGGCACCCACGTGGAGTCAGTGACCTCATCATCCCCTCCCTCTTCACCACTAGAGCAAACCTGGCAGCAAGCTGCAGCTGGTGGAACAGTACTGCCAGATTCCTCAAGCTGGGTATCATCATCCGAGCCTTCGAATCGTTGGGCATCCTCCTGGAGCATGTACCCAACACTGTGCTCAAAGAGTTCGGGGGACTCCTCAGGAGGACATGGTGGGTCTAGGGAAGGGGTGGCTGATGATGCCATTGAGTACGCGTTGGCAGCTGCTCTGCCAGTACCCTGAGCCTGGGTGAGAGAGGATGAGGAGGATGAGGAGGGCTTGGTCATCCATTCTACCAAGCCTTCAGCATGATGCGGCTCCACATGTCCAGCTGCCGAAAACAAAGACGCGCGTGTCCCATGGCCACGTGCTGATGACGATGCACGTCCACGGCCACGGCCACGTCCACTAGAAACAGAGCCTGCCTGCCCTGTGTTCTTGGCTCTGCACGCTCTGCCTCCCCTTGGCGGTCTTCCAGCCATTGTAGTCGGTAGTCCTGTGGGTGCTGCTGAGAAGAAAATATAGGAGCTCTGTGTGATGCCACTAACACACTAGAAGTCCTATGGGTGCTTCTGCAAAGAAAATAGAGGAGCTCTGTGTGATGCCACTAACACACTAGAAGTCCTGTGGGTGCTGCTGAGAAGACAATATAGGAGCTCTGTGTGATGCCACTAACACACTAGAAGTCCTATGGGTGCTTCTGCAAAGAAAATAGAGGAGCTCTGTGTGATGCCACTAACACACTAGAAGTCCTATGGGTGCTTCTGCAAAGAAAATAGAGGAGCTCTGTGTGATGCCACTAACACACTAGAAGTCCTGTGGGTGCTGCTGAGAAGAAAATATAGGAGCTCTGTGTGATGCCACTAACACACTAGAAGTCATATGGGTGCTTCTGCAAAGAAAATAGAGGAGCTCTGTGTGATGCCACTAACACACTAGAAGTCCTGTGGGTGCTGCTGAGAAGACAATATAGGAGCTCTGTGTGATGCCACGAACACACTAGAAGTCCTATGGGTGCTTCTGCAAAGAAAATAGAGGAGCTCTGTGTGATGCCACTAACACACTAGAAGTCCTGTGGGTGCTGCTGAGAAGACAATATAGGAGCTCTGTGTGATGCCACTAACACACTAGAAGTCCTATGGGTGCTTCTGCAAAGAAAATAGAGGAGCTCTGTGTGATGCCACTAACACACTAGAAGTCCTGTGGGTGCTGCTGAGAAGAAAATATAGGAGCTCTGTGTGATGCCACTAACACACTAGAAGTCCTATGGGTGCTTCTGCAAAGAAAATAGAGGAGCTCTGTGTGATGCCACTAACACACTAGAAGTCCTATGGGTGCTTCTGCAAAGAAAATAGAGGAGCTCTGTGTGATGCCACTAACACACTAGAAGTCCTGTGGGTGCTGCTGAGAAGACAATATAGGAGCTCTGTGTGATGCCACTAACACACTAGAAGTCCTATGGGTGCTTCTGCAAAGAAAATAGAGGAGCTCTGTGTGATGCCACTAACACACTAGAAGTCCTGTGGGTGCTGCTGAGAAGAAAATATAGGAGCTCTGTGTGATGCCACTAACACACTAGAAGTCCTATGGGTGCTTCTGCAAAGAAAATAGAGGAGCTCTGTGTGATGCCACTAACACACTAGAAGTCCTGTGGGTGCTGCTGAGAAGAAAATATAGGAGCTCTGTGTGATGCCACTAACACACTAGAAGTCCTATGGGTGCTTCTGCAAAGAAAATAGAGGAGCTCTGTGTGATGCCACTAACACACTAGAAGTCCTGTGGGTGCTGCTGAGAAGAAAATATAGGAGCTCTGTGTGATGCCACTAACACACTAGAAGTCCTATGGGTGCTTCTGCAAAGAAAATAGAGGATCTCTGTGTGATGGGACTAACACACTTCAAGTCCTATAGGTGCTTCTGGGAACAAAATATAGGTCTGTGTGATGGGACTAACACACTTCAAGTCCTATAGGTGCTTCTGGGAAGAAAATATAGGATCTCTGTATGATGGGACTAACACACTTCAAGTCCTATAGGTGCTTCTGGGAACAAAATATAGGTCTGTGTGATGGGACTAACACACTTCAAGTCCTATAGGTGCTTCTGGGAACAAAATATAGGATCTCTGTGTGATGGGACTAACACACTTCAAGTCCTATGGGTGCTTCTGGGAAGAAAATATAGGTCTGTGTGAAGGGACTAACACACTTCAAGTCCTATAGGTGCTTCTGGGAACAAAATATATGATCTCTGTGTGATGGGACTAACACACTTCAAGTCCTATAGGTGCTTCTGGGAAGAAAATATAGGTCTGTGTGATGGGACTAACACACTTCAAGTCCTATAGGTGCTTCTGGGAACAAAATATATGATCTCTGTGTGATGGGACTAACACACTTCAAGTCCTATAGGTGCTTCTGGGAAGAAAATATAGGTCTGTGTGATGGGACTAACACACTTCAAGTCCTATAGGTGCCTCTGGTAACAAAATATATGATCTCTGTGTGATGGGACTAACACACTTCAAGTCCTATAGGTGCTTCTGGGAAGAAAATGTAGGTCTGTGTGATGGGACTAACACACTTCAAGTCCTATAGGTGCTTCTGGGAAGAAAATGTAGGTCTGTGTGATGGGACTAACACACTTCAAGTCCTATAGGTGCTTCTGGGAACAAAATATAGGATCTCTGTGTGATGGGACTAACACACTTCAAGTCCTATGGGTGCTTCTGGGAAGAAAATATAGGTCTGTGTGATGGGACTAACACACTTCAAGTCCTATAGGTGCTTCTGGGAAGAAAATGTAGGTCTGTGTGATGGGACTAACACACTTCAAGTCCTATAGGTGCTTCTGGGAACAAAATATATGATCTCTGTGTGATGGGACTAACACACTTCAAGTCCTATAGGTGCTTCTGGGAAGAAAATATAGGTCTGTGTGATGGGACTAACACACTTCAAGTCCTATAGGTGCCTCTGGGAACAATATATATGATCTCTGTGTGATGGGAAAAACACACTTCAAGTCCTATAGGTGCTTCTGGGAAGAAAATGTAGGTCTGTGTGATGGGGCTAACACACTTCAAGTCCTATAGGTGCTTCTGGGAACAAAATATAGGATCTCTGTGTGATGGGACTAACACACTTCAAGTCCTATGGGTGCTTCTGGGAAGAAAATATAGGTCTGTGTGATGGGACTAACACACTTCAAGTCCTATAGGTGCTTCTGGGAAGAAAATATAGGTCTGTGTGATGGGACTAACACACTTCAAGTCCTATAGGTGCTTCTGGGAACAAAATATATGATCTCTGTGTGATGGGACTAACACACTTCAAGTCCTATAGGTGCTTCTGGGAAGAAAATATAGGTCTGTGTGATGGGACTAACACACTTCAAGTCCTATAGGTGCTTCTGGGAACAAAATATATGATCTCTGTGTGATGGGACTAACACACTTCAAGTCCTATAGGTGCTTCTGGGAAGAAAATGTAGGTCTGTGTGATGGGACTAACACACTGCAAGTCCTATAGGTGCTTCTGGGAACAAAATATATGATCTCTGTGTGATGGGACTAACACACTTCAAGTCCTATAGGTGCTTCTGGGAAGAAAATATAGGTCTGTGTGATGGGACTAACACACTTCAAGTCCTATAGGTGCCTCTGGGAACAAAATATATGATCTCTGTGTGATGGGACTAACACACTTCAAGTCCTATAGGTGCTTCTGGGAAGAAAATGTAGGTCTGTGTGATGGGACTAACACACTTCAAGTCCTATAGGTGCTTCTGGGAAGAAAATGTAGGTCTGTGTGATGGGACTAACACACTTCAAGTCCTATAGGTGCTTCTGGGAAGAAAATATAGGTCTGTGTGATGGGACTAACACACTTCAAGTCCTATAGGTGCTTCTGGGAAAAAAATATATGATCTCTGTGTGATGGGACTAACACACTTCAAGTCCTATAGGTGCTTCTGGGAAGAAAATATAGGTCTGTGTGATGGGACTAACACACTTCAAGTCCTATAGGTGCTTCTGGGAACAAAATATAGGAGCTCTGCCTGCCTGCCTGCCACGAACACACTACAAGTCCTATAGGTGCTTCTGGGAACAAAATATAGGAGCTCTGCCTGCCTGCCACGAACACACTACAAGTCCTATAGGTGCTTCTGGGAACAAAATATAGGAGCTCTGCCTGCCTGCCACGAACACACTACAAGTCCTATAGGTGCTTCTGGGAACAAAATATAGGAGCTCTGCCTGCCTGCCACGAACACACTACAAGTCCTATAGGTGCTTCTGGGAACAAAATATAGGAGCTCTGCCTGCCTGCCACGAACACACTACAAGTCCTATAGGTGCTTCTGGGAACAAAATACAGGAGCTCTGTTTGCTGCCAGTGCCTGCCTGCCACGAACACACTACAAGCCCCTCTTTCTAAATCAATCTTTCTAAATGAATCTATCTAACTCAATCTCTCTAAGTAAATCTCTCTAACTAACTAAATCCAGCAGAGTGACACAGAACGATCCTGCTCTATCTACGCCGGAACAGCATGTGACCGGCGCAGACGGCGTGGCGGCCTTTTATAAGAGGGGGCGTGTACTAAAGCCCCTGAGCTGTAATTGTCTACAGGCGTCCTGCCTGTAGCCAATTATGGCTCTTCGAGTTTCCGGCGCTGTGATTGGCCAAGCATGCGGGGTCACAGTGCATGCTTGGCCAATCATCAGCCAGCAATGCACTGCGCCGGCCGCGCCGGCCGCAATGCATTGCGGGGCCGCTCGCATCACACGAATGTGATGCGAACGGCCCAAATAGTTCTGGGCTCGCCGATCGAGCGAACGCCCGGTGCTCGATGCGAACATGGGTTCGCATCGAGCACCGGGCCCATCCCTATTTCTAACCAAAGGTTGAAGAAAATGATCAATGTACCTGCCCACCCGGGACGTGACAGAGTCAATCCCACTGACTATGGGGCGTCCCGGGGGGCAGGTAGGATGTTTATGTATTTTTGGCAAATAATAGATAGTGGGTGTCCTTGGTGATTTGGGGACTAGAAAGAGACGTTCCTTCTTATTGAGAACCCCCGCCTCAAACCCACCTTGGACTATCCCCTGTAATTCAGATAAATATTTAGACTTAGGGTCGGACCGAAGAGGCATGTATGTTTCGGAATCTCCTAATATTCTATGCATTTCATTAAGATAGTCCTTTTTATCAAGTATAATAATCCCACCCCCCTTGTCCGCAGGTCTAATTATTAAATCCTTATTGCGACATAAGGAATTAAGGCCATTAGCAATCTCTTTATCGGTTTTAACTCTTTTGATGGGTATTTGTTCCAAGTCAGCCAACACCAGATCTCTGAACACCTTTACAGCCGGTGCCAAAGCCCCAGGTGGGTTGAAGAGAGAGGCATTTGATAAACCAGAATGGCAAAAACCAGTGGTAGCGTTGTTATTGACACTAATGGGATTAATGGCCATATGCCGTTTAATACTAATCTTACGTATGAATTTATGGACATCCATATATGTCTGGAACTTGTTGAGTCCTCTTGGGGGTGCAAATTTTAAACCCCTACTCAGGACCAACTTTTCAGAGTCATTCAAAATGGTGGAACTTAAATTAAAAATGCCATCATCTAAAACGGTCTTTTTCTCTTTAATTCGACGCTTCCTCCCCCCTCTGGTTCCTCTTTTTGGTCCATAGGCCTTTTTACACCCTGGTTTGGTCTGAGAAAACCCCAATGTTGGTTGGGCAAGCTGGAGCCTGGATATTGGGTGGGGTTAGGCAACCCTCTATCAGCCCCATCCTCATATTCATTGAGCGGACCCTCTAGGTCTTGGAGGGGGTAAAAATTGTTTTGAGTGCTAATATTATAGCCATTATCATTTCTGTTGTCATGAACCCCAGTGGTGTCAAAATGTTGAAATGCTAGGGCTGATGGTTTGTACTGGTCGGTCCCAAAATTGGGATTGGGACCATAACCTATAAAGGGATTATTCCCATAAGGAGGCCCAAAATTAGGTGGAAAAGAACTCCCCAATCCCTGTGAATTGTAGTTAAACTGATCAAAGGATCTCATGTTGGGAGGTGGGGGAAACCCATATCCATTCCCATTATATACATTGCCCCGGCCCCTTGGGCCCTTATTGTAATTGTTGGCTCCTCGGGAGCGTCGTGGAAATGGTGGAACATGGTTGAATGATGAACCATTACCTCCACCATTGCCCTGTCGGTTGGAGGATGGAAAGCCACCTTGTCCCATGTTACGTGACGGACCCGGGTGGCTAGCTCCAACTCTAATTGGTTTATTTGGTGTTGGTTTAGAAATTTTTGGAGTTGCATCCCCTTGGCCGGGAGCCACCTCCGTGTTAATATTCCCCATGTTGGCTTGCTCATTTAAAAGTTTCTTTTGCCAATCAAAAACGATACCACCCTGATAGTCACTAAGATCCCTGTTGTACTTCTTTTTTTTCTTTAATTTTTGTTCTCTATCTTCCTTCTCAAGGATTTTAAGAAGTACTGTGGATCTGTCTTTATACTCATTAGTATCCTTCAGGGGATTAAGCTTTTCTTTAATAGTTTTAATCTCCTCATCTAACCTCGTGAGTTTGGATGCCTTCCTTTCAATGAGAAATTTAAGGAAACTAACCCCAGCTGAGTTAAAATACTTGAACCAATCTTCGAGTTCCACATCCCCTTTCTGTGGGTTGATTTCCCATCTAAGGCTTCTGGGAACCATGTTATTTCTAACATATGTCTCCAGATAGGCGATATCCCATTGGGTGTGCATTTCAGAGACAGTCAGATTTTTCAATCTCATGAATAAACCACTTAGGTCGCCTTCTTCATCTTTATACATTTCAAATACCCCCTCCACATTTACCACTCGAGTGGCCCTATAATCAAAGATATCCATAATGATAGGAAAATATATGGGAAATATCTGATCAATAAAGATTCAAAATATGTAAATCAAAGGTCTTGTTAACGGAACCTCTGGGTTATAAACCTTAATAAAACATCAAGCTGCAGTGTGAATATATCAAAATAGAAATGGAAAAAATAGAAGCTAACACCGCGCTAATACCTAGATATAACAAAATGCGGGTAGTGTATAAATAACATACCCAAATACAAAAATATATGTACCCAAATACAAAAACAAAGTAATAGGAGCAGCAGCTAATAAATGTGAGATATACACATAAACAGAAATATACAGTGAAAAAGCCGCGCTAAAGTGATAATTTGAATGAAATCACAAAAAACACAAAAAATATTGATCAATAATCTGTGTAAAAAGAAAATGTTCATAAATTAAAGTCCGTTTAAGACTAAAAGTGATGGTGACAAAAAATATTTTGTGACATATGATCTCCAAAAAAGTGAATGTGAAAGTGACCAAGTGACCTTAATCCACCACCGCTCTAATGATGCGCTTACCAGAGGGCAAGCTTAGATAAGCCTGTAACTCGATAATCATCAAGGTATAACCGAACCACTAGACATCGCCTCCAAAACCCATGCTCAGCTGGTGATAGCGACCAAAATCCTGGATCAGGCAGACCTTCCCTTGTGGGGTATCTATGGAATCGAACTCCTCCAAAGGTATCAAGCCAGGGAACCATACACTCTCAGCATGTGGATAGATAAAAATGAGGGATGCTCCCATAGTGTGAAACCATATTAAAATTTTATTATATCAGATAAAAGTTCTACTTACATCAACTCAAAATAATGCTCGCAGAGTACACATAAAAAACGCCGCCGGCCGGCTAGCAGAACACCCGCTCACAGTGCGGAACGTGATGACGTCAGTGCGTCAGCCTCCCTACGTCCGTTTCGTCTAATTGACGTCTTCTGGGGAACGGGCGACGCACTGAATCATCGCAACTTTATACAGGACTTAACAGACACGCCCTGGAATGAACACACAAGGACGGATAAACATAAGTCTCATAACAAATGAACCTACAGGTAAAAACCCATAATGCCCATTATATAATAATCCGAAAAGGAAAGATTAAACCCCAATGGGGGAAATATACTGATATCATAACTTGAATAAAAAATATATTAAAAATATAAAAAATAAGAATATCTCCAAACTACATGTTCACCGTCACTAAAGAGGAGAACAGACCACCAGCTCCATCTTGTGGGCAACTACCAAACTGAACTGACTCAGTTGGCGTCATATTATGGCAATGAAAAAGGGGGGAAGGAAAAAAGGGGGAAGAGAAAAAGGGGGAAAAAAAAAGGGGAAAGAAGGCCTCACTCTTAAAAAGTGGGGCCATACAAATTCCCTATATACCAGTTATAGCAAAAAGCACCATCAAACCTTGATATTGTGGCCACAAAGGTTAGTGGGCCTCTGAGTCCAGGATACTCTAGAGGAATATTAAATGATGAATATCCTAGATGCCATAACAGGGGAGGGGGAGAAGGGGGGGGGGGCTAGTATCTACCCCTAATGTAATTAGGTCTAGATGTGTATTAATCATATAAAAAAGACAAAAAAAGTAGAAATCCGTCATTGAGGGTCTCACCCCTTACAGAAATATAAACTGAGTTGTGAGCCAAGGACCCCACTATCTATTATTTGCCAAAAATACATAAACATCCTACCTGCCCCCCGGGATGCCCCATAGTCAGTGGGATTGACTCTGTCACGTCCTGGGTGGGCAGGTACATTGATCATTTTCTTCAACCTTTGGTTAGAAATATGCCATCATATGTCAAGGACTCCCGGTCCATTATTAACTCACTAGACTCCCTTACACCTGTACCCGGCCTATGGCTGGTAACGGCTGATGTTACGTCCTTATATACGGTTATTCCGCACCATTTGGGCTTACTCGCCGTAGAATATTTTCTTAGGCGGGACTCTGGTCTGTTTGATGAACAGATTTGTTTTATTTTACAGCTACTCAGATTTGCCGCATCCAGTAGTTACTTTTGGTTTGGAGGCAGTTTCTTTAAACAGATTAGGGGGGTTGCCATGGGGGCAAGGTATGCCCCCAGTTTGGCAAATCTGTTTATGGCCCTATGGGAGGAGGATGTCGTCTATGCCCAACATAGACCCCAGGTGGTCTTGTGGGCCAGGTATATAGACGACATCCTCCTCCTATGGGATGGCCACAAGGAGGACTTAGACACCTTCCTTAACCAACTCAATGCCAACCAGAGGGGCATTGTCCTAAACTATGAGGCCAGTCAGATCTCCGTTAATTTTTTGGACCTCAAAATAGGGGTTAATAATGGTGTGTTCACTACTGCTACCCATTTTAAAGATACTGACCGCAATTCCTATATCCCCATTGGGAGTTGCCATCATGAAGCTTGGTTAAAATCAGTACCCAAGAGTCAGTACTTGCGACTTAAAAGAAACTGTTCTGACCCAATAGAGTTTTCTACCCAAGCCGGGATTCTCACTAGACGCTTTTTGGAGAAAGGGTATACAGCCCCCTCCTTAAAAGCTGTTCTGGATGAGGTAACTCTGACCAATAGGACAGATTTGCTCAAAGAGAAACCCACCAAAGAGAGTGGTACGGCCATGGTTCCTTTTATAACGACCTATTCCACCCAGCATAGGAATATAGGAAGGTTGATTAAAAAACACTGGCATGTCCTCACCAGTGATTCCACTCTCAATACTGTCCTACCTCTGAGACCACAAATTGTCTATAGAGGGGTTCCCTCCCTTAAAACTAGAATATCTCCCAACGTTCTAGATCCACCAACAGTTAGAACATACTTTTTTGACAATCTAACGGGTTTTTATCAGTGTAGGCGGTGTAGGATCTGCTCATTGAGTGGGTGTAGCCACAGGAGGACCCACAAATTTATTTCCAACAGCAATGGAGTGGAATTCGAAATTAGACCGTTCATCACATGTTCCACCGAGGGTGTCGTTTATATGCTCCAATGCCCATGTGGGCTCCAATATGTGGGTAGGACTAAGCGCCCCCTTAAGGTTAGGCTTAATGAGCATGTCACTAATATTCTGGGTGGTTTACCTAAACACCCAGTGTCTAGGCACTACTCAAAAGTACATAGGAAGGATCCATCTAAAACGATCTTCCTGGGGATTGATAAGTACACCCCACCATGGAGGGGAGGTTCCCTTGTCCGTGGGATCTCTAGACTAGAGATGTCATGGATATATAAGATCAAGAGCTATGCCCCTTTTGGGTTGAACGTTGACATTGATGTCAACGCATTCATTGATAATGCGTGAATGACAATTCCGTTCGTCATTATCCCCATAGTCATAGCTCTGGGTATTTGTATCCCTCCCATCCTACCTATATGACACATTGGTCTCTTTGGTAGGGATATGCTGCCTCTATATTTGCTCACAACTCAGTTTATATTTCTGTAAGGGGTGAGACCCTCAATGACGGATTTCTACTTTTTTTGTCTTATTTATATGATTAATACACATCAAGACCTAATTACATTAGGGGTAGATACTAGCCCCCCCCCCCTTCTCCCCCCTCCCCTATTATGGCATCTAGGATATTCATCATTTAATATTCCTCTAGAGTATCCTGGACTCAGAGGCCCACTAACCTTTGTGGCCACAATATCAAGGTTTGATGGTGCTTTTTGCTATAACTGGTATATAGGGAATTTGTATGGCCCCACTTTTTAAGAGTGAGGCCTTCTTTCCCCTTTTTTTTCCCCCCTTTTTCTCTTCCCCCTTTTTTCCTTCCCCCCTTTTTCATTGCCATAATATGACGCCAACTGAGTCAGTTCAGTTTGGTAGTTGCCCACAAGATGGAGCTGGTGGTCTGTTCTCCTCTTTAGTGACGGTGAACATGTAGTTTGTGGATATTCTTATTTTTTATATTTTTAATATATTTTTTATTCAAGTTATGATATCAGTATATTTCCCCCATTGGGGTTTAATCTTTCCTTTTCGGATTATTATATAATGGGCATTATGGGTTTTTACCTGTAGGTTCATTTGTTATGAGACTTATGTTTATCCGTCCTTGTGTGTTCATTCCAGGGCGTGTCTGTTAAGTCCTGTATAAAGTTGCGATGATTCAGTGCGTCGCCCGTTCCCCAGAAGACGTCAATTAGACGAAACGGACGTAGGGAGGCTGACGCACTGACGTCATCACGTTCCGCACTGTGAGCGGGTGTTCTGCTAGCCGGCCGGCGGCGTTTATTATGTGTACTCTGCGAGCATTATTTTGAGTTGATGTAAGTAGAACTTTTATCTGATATAATAAAATTTTAATATGGTTTCACACTATGGGAGCATCCCTCATTTTTATCTATCCACATGCTGAGAGTGTATGGTTCCCTGGCTTGATACCTTTGGAGGAGTTCGATTCCATAGATACCCCACAAGGGAAGGTCTGCCTGATCCAGGATTTTGGTCGCTATCACCAGCTGAGCATGGGTTTTGGAGGCGATGTCTAGTGGTTCGGTTATACCTTGATGATTATCGAGTTACAGTCTTATCTAAGCTTGCCCTCTGGTAAGCGCATCATTAGAGCGGTGGTGGATTAAGGTCACTTGGTGGATTTCCTTTCACATTCACTTTTTTGGAGACAATGGGATGTTGTCAATACAATTCCATAAGAAAAATAAAAATATTGTAAAGTTTTCAATGTGGTCAAATATATTATGTTTATTGTCTCTTTGTGCACGCTCTCTCCCTCCTTCTCTTTCTCTCTCTCTCTTTCTCTCTTTCTCTCTCTCTCTTTCTCTCTTTCTCTCTAGCTCTCTTTTTCTCTCTCTCTCTCTTTCTCTCTCCTTTCTCTGTCTCTCTTTCTCTCCTCCTTCTCTCTCTCTCACCCCTCTCCCTCACCTCTCTCTGTCTCTGTATGTCTCTGCTCTTTTCTCTCTCCCCTCTCTCAATGATTTTGTCAATAAAATGACATAAGAAAAATAAAAATATTGTAAAGTTTTCAATGTTGTCAAATATATTATGTTTATTGTCTCTTTAGGTGCTCTCTCTCTCTCCCCTTTCTTGCTCTCTCTCTCTCTCTCTCTCTCTCTCTCTCCCAATCTCTCTCTCTCCTTTCTCTCTATCTTTCTCTCCTTTCTCTCTCTCTCTCTCTCCCTCTCTCTCACCTCTCACAACCCCCCCCCCTCTCTCTCTCTCTCCTCTTTCACTTCTATCCCTCTCTCCTCTTTCACTTCTATCCCTCTCTCCTCTTTCACTTCTATCCCTCTCTCTCTCTGTCTGTCTCTGTATGTCTCTGCTCTTTTCTCTCTACCCTCTCTCTCTGTCTGTGTGTATCTCTTTTACCTTCTTTATCTCACTTCTCTCTCTCTCTCTCTCTCTCTCTCTCTCTCTCTCAACAATGGGATTTTGTCAATACATTTCCTAATAAAAATAAAAAAATTGTAAAAATTTCAATGTTGTCACATATATTATGTTTATTGTCTCTTTATGCGCTCTCTCTCTCACTTTCTTTTTCTCTCTCTTTTTTTCTCTCTCTTTCTGTCTTTCACACTCTCTCTTTCTCTCTCTCTCTCTCCCTTTTCTCTCCCACTCTCCTTTATCTCTCTCTCTTTTCTCTCTCGCTCTCTCTCATCTCTATCTCTCTCTTCTCTCACTCTCTCTGTCATCTCGCTCTCTCTCTCTCTCTCTCTCTCTTTTCTCTCTCTCTCTCTCTTCTCTATCTCTCTCTTTTCTCTCTCTCTCTTTATCTCTATTCTCTCTTCTTTCTTTCTCTTTCTCTCTTCTTTCTCTCTATTTTGTGCTCTCTCTCTCTCACCCCTCTCCCTCACCTCTCTCTGTTTCTGTATGTCTCTGCTCTTTTCTCTCTCCCCTATCTCTCTCTCTCTCTCTCAACGACAATGTAATTTTGTCAATAAAATTCCATAAGAAAAAAAAAAATATTGTAAAGTTTTCAATGTTGTCAAATATGTTTATTGTCTCTTTATGCTCTCTCTCTCACCTCTCACCTCTCTCAACTCTCTCACCTCTCTCTCACCTCTCCCTCCTCTTTCACTTCTATCCCCCCCTCTCTCTCTCTCTCTATGTCTCTGCTCTTTTCTCTCTCCCCTCTCTCTCTCTCTCTCTCTCTCTCTCTCTCTCTCTCAACGACAATGGGATTTTGATTGACAAAATCCCATTGTTTTCAACAACAATTCCATAAGAAAAATAAAAATATTGTAAAGTTTTCAATGTTGTCAAATATATTATGTTTATTGTCTCTTTATGCACTCTCTCTCTCTCACCTCTCACCTCTCTCAACTCTCTCACCTCTCTCTCTCACCTCTCCCTCCTCTTTCACTTCTATCCCTCTCTCTCTCTCTCTATGTCTCTGCTCCTTTCTCTCTCCCCTCTCTCTCTCTTTCTCTCTCAACGACAATGGGATTTTGATTGACAAAATCCCATTGTTTTCAACAACAATTCCATAATAAAAATATTGTAAAGTTTTCAATGTTGTCAAATATATTATGTTTATTGTCTCTTTATGCGCTCTCTCTCTCTTTTTCTTTCTCCTTTCTCTCTATCTCTCTCCCCCTTTCTTTCTCTCTCTCTTTCTCTTTCTTTTCTCTCTCTCTATCCTCTCTCTCTCCTTTCTCTCTCTCATTTCTCTCATCTCTCTCTCATTTCTCTCTTCTCTCTCTCTCCTCTCTCTCTCTCCTTTCTCTCTCTCCTTTCTCCCCCTCCTCTCTCTCCCCCTCCTCTCTCTCTCTCTCTCTCTCTCTCTCTCTCTCTCTCTCTCTCTCTCTCTCTCTCCTCTCTCTCTCCATCTCCCCCTCTCTCTCTCCTCTCTCTCTCCCCTTTATCTCTCTTCTCTCTCTCTGTATGTCTCTGCTCTTTTCTCACTCCCCTCTCTCTCTCTCTCAACGACAATGGGATTTTGTCAATACAATTCCATAAGAAAAAAAAAATATTGTAAAGTTTTCAATGTTGTCAAATATATTATGTTTATTGTGTCTTTATATGCTCTCTCTCTCTCCCCTTCTCTTTCTCTTTCTCTCCATTTCTCTCCCTCTCTCTCTCCATTTCTCTCCCTCTCTCACTTTCTCGTTCTCTCTCTCTCTCTCTCTCTCTCTCTCATCTCTCTCTCATCTCTCTATCCTTTCTCACTCTCTCTCTACCCCCCTCTCTCTCTCTACCCCCTCTCTCTCTCTCTCTCTCTCTCTTTCTCTCTATTGCTCTCTCTCTCTCTCTCTCTCTCTCTCTCTCTCTCCTTTCTCGCTCTCTCTCTCTCAAATTCAAATTCAAATTCAAATTCAAATTCAAACAAGCTTTATTGGCAGGACCAAATACATGTTAGCATTGCCAAAGCAGTTGAGTTTGTATAGGAAAAAAGGGGGAAGGGTAATGGGTAATATAACAGAGAATGGACATAAGTCTCTGTAAAGGATTTTTAAGTCCTCAGTCTTTCATGTCCCTCTCAGTCGGTGACATGCTGTCACATACTGGGCAGCTATCTTCACCATTGGCTTCTTTTCTCCCAGTAGAAATTGGAGTTTCCTCTTCTCTTCTATAGAAGTGAAGTCCGGTATGAGAGTTGAGAGTCTCTGAAAGTGAGTGTCCCTCACTGATGAGTACTTGGGGCAATATAGCAGGAAGTGGTCCTCATCCTCCAGGACCCCCTATATATTATGTTTATTGTCTATGCGCTCTCTCTCTCCTTCGCTTTCTCTCTTACTTTCTCTCCCCCCTATTTCTCTCTCTCTCTCACCTCTCTCTATCATCTCTCTCTCACACCTCTCTCTCCTCTTTCACTTCTATCCCTCTCTCTGTCTCTGTCTCTGTATGTCTCTGCTTTTTTCTCTCTCCCCCTCTCTCTCTCAACGACAATGGGATTTTGTCAATAAAATTCCATAAGAAAAATATTGTAAAGTTTTCAATGTTGTCAAATATATTATGTTTATTGTCTCTTTATGCACTCTCTCTCTCTCTCTCTCTCTCTCTCTCTCTCTCTCTATTCTCTCCTTTCTCTCTCTCTTTCTCTCCTTTCTCTCTCTTTCTCTCCTTTCTCTCCTTTCTCTCCTTCTCTCCCTCTCACTCTCCCTCCACCTCTCTCACTCTCTCTCTCTCTCTCACTTTTCTCTCTCTCTTTCTCTCCTTTCTCTCACCTCTCTCTCACTCCCCTCTCTCTCACCTCTCTCTGTCTCTGTATGTCTCTGCTCTTTTCTCTCTCCCCCCTCTCTCTCTCTCAATGACAATGGGATTTTGTCAATAAAATTCCATAAGAAAAATAAAAATATTGTAAAGTTTTCAATGTTGTCAAATATATTATGTTTATTGTCTCTTTATGCACTCTCTCTCTCTCTCTCTCTTTCGCTTTCTCTCTTTCACTCTCTCTCTTTCGCTCTCTTTCTCTCCTCTCTCTCCTCTCTGTCCGTTCTCCCTCTCTTTCTCTCATTTCTCTCTCTCTCTTTCTCTCCACCTCTCTCTCTCACCTCTTTCACTTCTCTCTCTATGTCTCTGCTCTTTTCTCCCTCCCCTCTCTCTCTCTCAACGACAATGGGATTTTGTCAATACAATTCCATAAGAAAAATAAAAATATTGTAAAGTTTTCCATGTTGTCAAATATATTATGTTTATTGTCTCTTTATGCACTCTCTCTCTCTCTTTCCTTCTCTTTCTCTCACTTTCTCTCTCTCTGTCTTTCTCTTTCTCTCCCTCTTTCTCCTTTCTCTCTATCTCTCTCACTCTCTTGCTTTCTTTTTATCTCTCTTTCTTTCTCTATCTTTCTTTCTCTCTCTCTTTTCTCTCTCTCGATCCTCTCTCTCCCCCCTCTCTCTCATTTTATCCCTCTCCTCTCTCTCTCTCTCTCTCTCTCTCTCACCCTCTCCCTCACCTCTCTCTGTCTCTGTATGTCTCTGCTCTTTTCTCTCCCCCCTCAACGACAATGGGATTTGTCAATAAAATTCCATAAGAAAAATAAAAATATTGTAAAGTTTTCAATGTTGTCAAATATATTATGTTTATTGTCTCTTTATGCACTCTCTCTCTCTCTCTTTCTCTTTCTCTCTCTCCCTCTCCCCCTCTCTCTCCACCTCTCTCTCTCACCTCTCTCACTTCTATCTCTCTCTCTCTCTCTGTATGTCTCTGCTCTTTTCAATCTCCCCTCTCTCTCTCAACAACAATGGGATATTTGTCAATACAATTCCATAAAAAAAATAAAAATATTGTAGTTTTCAAAGTTGTCAAATATATTATGTTTATTGTCTCTTTATGCGCTCTCGCTCTCTCTCTCTCCTTCTCTTTCTCTATCTTTCTCTTTCTTTCTCTCTCTCTCCCCCTTCTCTCTCGCTTTCTCTCCCCCTCTATCTCTCTCTCTCTCTTTCTCTCTCCCTCTCACCCCTCTCTCTCTCTCTCACACACCCCCTCTCTCTCTCCTATTTCACTTCTATCCCTCTCTCCTCTTTCAATTCTATCCCTCTCTCCACTTTCACTTCTATCCCTATGTCTCTGTATGTCTCTGCTCTTTTCTCTCTCCCCTCTCTCTCTCTGTCTCTGTGTGTCTCTCTCTCTCTTTTACCTTCTTCATCTCACCTCAATCTCTCTCTCTCAATGACAATGGGATTTTGTCAATAAAATTCCTAATAAAAATAAAAAAATTGTAAAGATTTCAATGTTGTCACATATATTATGTTAATTGTATCTTTATGCTGTCTCTCTCTCTCTCTCACTCCTCTCCTCTCCCCCCTCTCTCACCTCTCTCTCTTTCTCTCTCTATCTTCTCTCTCTCCATCCCCCCCTCTCTCTCTCTCTCCTACCCCCCTCTCTCTCTCCCTCTCTCTCTCTCTCTCTCTCCCTCTCTCTCTCCTCTCTTTCCCCTCCCCCCTCTCTCTCTCTCCCTCCCCCTCTCTCTCCTCTCTTTCCCCTCCCCATCTCTCTCTCTCTCTCCCTCCCCTCTCTCTCTCTCCTTTCTCTAACTCTCTCCTCTTTCACTTCTATCTCTCTCTCTCTCTCTCTCTGTCTCTGTATGTCTCTGCTCTTTTCTCTCTCCCCTCTCTCTCTCTCTCAACGACAATGGGATTTTGTCAATACAATTCCATAAGAAAAATAAAAATATTGTAAAGTTTTCAATGTTGTCAAATATATTATGTTTATTGTCTATGCGCTCTCTCTCTCCTTCGCTTTCTCTCTTACTTTCTCCCCCCCCTCTCTCTCTCTCACACCTCTCTCTATCATCTCGCTCTCACACCTCTCTCTACTCTTTCACTTCTATCCCTCTCTCTGTCTCTGTATGTCTCTGCTTTTTTCTCTCTCCCCCCTCTCTCTCTCTCAACGACAATGGGATTTTGTCAATAAAATTCCATAAGAAAAATAAAAATATTGTAAAGTTTCAATGTTGTCAAATATATTATGTTTATTGTCTCTTTATGCACTCTCTCTCTCTCTATTTCTCTCCTTTCTCGCTGTCTCTTTCTCTCCTTTCTCTCTCTTTCTCTCCTTTCTCTCCTTTCTCTCCTTCCTCTCCTTCCTCTCCCTCTCTCTCTCTCTCTCCCCCCACCTCTCGCTCACCTCTCTCTCACCTCTCTCCCCCCCTCTCTCTCTCATCTCTCTCACTTTTCTCTCTCTCTTTCTCTCCTTTCTCTGACCTCTCTCTCACCCCTCTCTCTCACCTCTCTCTGTCTCTGTATGTCTCTGCTCTTTTCTCTCCCCCCCTCTCTCTCTCTCAACAACAATGGGATTTTGTCAATAAAATTCCATAAGAAAAATAAAAATATTGTAAAGTTTTCAATCTTGTCAAATATATTATGTTTATTGTCTCTTTATGCACTCTCTCTCTCTCTCTTTCTCTGTCTCTCTCTTTCGCTCTCCTTCTCTCCTCTCTTTCCTTTCTGTCCTTTCTCTCTCTCTTTCTCTCATTTCTCTCTCTCTCTTTCTCTCCACCTCTCTCTCTCACCTCTTTCACTTCTCTCTCTATGTCTCTGCTCTTTTCTCTCTCCCCTCTCTCTCTCTCAACGATGATGGGATTTTGTCAATAAAATTCCATAATAAAAATAAAAATATTGTAAAGTTTTCAATGTTGTCAAATGTATTATGTTTATTGTCTCTTTATGCGCTCTCTCTCTTTCTCTCTCTATTTCTCCTTTCTCTCTATCTCTATCTTTCTCTCTCTCTCTCTCTTTCTCTCCTTTCTCTCCTTTCTCTCTCTCTCTCCTTTCTCTCTCTTTCTTTCCTTTCTCTCTCTCTTTCTCTCCTTTCTCTCTCCCCCCTATCTCTCCTCTTTCACTTCTATCTCTCTCTCTCTCTGTATGTCTCTGCTCTTTTCTCTCACCCCCCCCTCTCTCTCTCTCGCAACGACAATGGGATGTTGTCAATACAATTCCATAAGAAAAATAAAAATATTGTAAAGTTTTCAATGTGGTCAAATATATTATGTTTATTGTCTCTTTGTGCACGCTCTCTCCCTCCTTCTCTTTCTCTCTTTCTCTTTTCTCTCTAGCTCTCTTTCTCTCTCTCTCTCTCTCTCTCTCTTGTTCTCTCCTTTCTCTGTCTCTCTTTCTCTCCTCCTTCTCTCTCGCTCTCTCCTTTCTTTCTCTCTCACCCCTCTCCCTCACCTCTCTCTGTCTCTGTATGTCTCTGCTCTTTTCTCTCTCCCCTCTCTCTCTCTCAACGATTTTGTCAATAAAATTACATAAGAAAAATAAAAATATTGTAAAGTTTTAAATGTTGTCAAATATATTATGTTTATTGTCTCTTTAGGTGCTCTCTCTCTCCCCTTTCTTGCTCTCTCTCTCTCTCTCTCTCTCTCTCTCTCCCAATCTCTCTCTCTCTCCTTTCTCTCTATCTTTCTCTCTCCCTCTCACCTCTCACAACCCCCCCTCTCTCTCTCTCTCTCTTTCTCTCTCTCTCCTCTTTCACTTCTATCCCTCTCTCTCTCTGTCTGTCTCTGTATGTCTCTGCTCTTTTCTCTGTACCCTCTCTCTCTGTCTGTGTGTATCTCTCTCTTTTACCTTCTTTATCTCACTTCTCTCTCTCTCTCTCTCTCTCTCTCTCTCTCTCTCTCTCTCTCTCTCAACAATGGTATTTTGTCAATACATTTCCTAATAAAAATAAAAAAATTGTAAAAATTTCAATGTTGTCACATATATTATGTTTATTGTCTCTTTATGCGCTCTCTCTCTCTATCTTTCTCTCACTTTCTTTTTTTCTCTCTCTTTCTGTCTTTCACACTCTCTCTTTCTCTCTCTCCTTTTTCTCTCCCACTCTCCTTTATCTCTCTCTCTCTTTTCTCTCTCGCTCTCTCTCATCTCTATCTCTCTCTCTTCTCTCACTCTCTCTCTCATCTCGCTCTCTCTCTCTTTTCTCTCTCTCTCTCTCTTCTCTATCTCTCTCGTTTCTCTCTCTCTTTATCTCTATTCTCTCTTCTTTCTTTCTCTTTCTCTCTTCTTTCTCTCTATTTTGTGCTCTCTCTCTCTCTCTCTCGCTCGCTCTCACCCCTCTCCCTCACCTCTCTCTGTTTCTGTATGTCTCTGCTCTTTTCTCTTTCCCCTCTCTCCCTCTCTCTCTCTCTCTCTCAACGACAATGGGATTTTGATTGACAAAATCCCATTGTTTTCAACAACAATTCCATAAGAAAAATAAAAATATTGTAAAGTTTTCAATGTTGTCAAATATATTATGTTTATTGTCTCTTTATGCACTCTCTCTCTCTCACCTCTCACCTCTCTCAACCCTCTCACCTCTCTCTCTCACCTCTCCCTCCTCTTTCACTTCTATCCCTCTCTCTCTCTCTCTCTCTCTCTCTGCTCTTTTCTCTCTCCCCTCTCTCTCTCTTTCTCTCTCAACGACAATGGGATTTTGATTGACAAAATCCCATTGTTTTCAACAACAATTCCATAAAAAAAAAAATATATTGTAAAGTTTTCAATGTTGTCAAATATATTATGTTTATTGTCTCTTTATGCGCTCTCTCTCTCTCTCTCTCTTTTTCTTTCTCCTTTCTCTCTATCTCTCTCCCCCTTTCTTTCTCCCTCTCTCTCTCTCTTTTTCTTTCTTTCTTTCTCTCTCTCTCTCCTTTCTCTCTCTCTCATTTCTCTCTCTCTCTCTCTCTCTCTCTCTCTCTCTCTCTCTCTCTCTCCTTTCTCTCTCTCCTTTTTTTCCCCCTCCTCTCTCTCTCTCCTCTCTCTCTCCCTCTCTCTCTCTCGCTTTCTCTCTCTCCTCTCTCTCTCCACCCCCCCCTCTCTCTCTCTCCTCTCTCTCTCTCCCCTTTCTCTCTCTCTCTCTGTATGTCTCTGCTCTTTTCTCACTCCCCTCTCTCTCTCTCAACGACAATGGGATTTTGTCAATACAATTCCATAAGAAAAAAAAAAATATTGTAAAGTTTTCAATGTTGTCAAATATATTATGTTTATTGTGTCTTTATATGCTCTCTCTCTCTCCCCTTCTCTTTCTCTCCATTTCTCTCCCTCTCTCACTTTCTCGTTCTCCCTCTCTCTCTCTCATCTCTCTCTCTCTCATCTCTCTCTCTCTCATCTCTCTCTCTCTCTCTCTCTCTCTATCCTTTCTCTCTCTCTCTCTCTACCCCCCCCCTCTCTCTCTCTCTCCCTATCCCCCCTCCATCTCTCTATTGCTCTCTCTCTCTCTCTCCTTTCTCGCTCTCTCTCTCTCTCTCAAATTCAAATTCAAATTCAAATAAGCTTTATTGGCAGGACCAAATACATGTTAGCATTGCCAAAGCAGTTGAGTTTGTATAGGGAAAAAGGGGGAAGGGTAATGGGTAATATAACAGAGAATGGACATAAGTCTCTGTAAAGGATTTTTAAGTCTTCAGTCTTTCATGTCCCTCTCAGTCGGTTACATGCTTTCACATACTGGGCAGCTATCTTCACCATTGGCTTCTCTTCTCCCAGTAGAAATTGGAGTTTCCTCTTCTCTTCTATAGAAGTGAAGTCCGGTATGAGAGTTGAGAGTCTCTGAAAGTGAGTGTCCCTCACTGATGAGTACTTGGGGCAATATAGCAGGAAGTGGTCCTCATCCTCCAGGACCCCCTGGTCACATTGCTGGCACAGTCTACTCTCCCTGGGCTTGTAGGTCTGTTTGTGCTGTCCTAATATAACAAATATATTATGTTTATTGTCTCTTTATGCACTCTCTCTCTCTCTCTCTCTCTTTCTCTTTCTCTCTCTTTCGCTCTCTTTCTCTCCTCTCTTTCCTTTCTGTCCTTTCTCTCTCTCTTTCTCTCATTTCTCTCTCTCTCTTTCTCTCTCCACCTCTCTCTCTCACCTCTTTCACTTCTCTCTCTATGTCTCTGCTCTTTTCTCTCTCCCCTCTCTCTCTCTCAACGATGATGGGATTTTGTCAATAAAATTCCATAAGAAAAATAAAAATATTGTAAAGTTTTCAATGTTGTCAAATGTATTATGTTTATTGTCTCTTTATGCGCTCTCTCTCTCTCTTTCTCTCTCTCTTTCTCCTTTCTCTCTATCTCTATCTTTCTCTCTCTCTCTCTTTCTCTCCTTTCTCTCTCTCTCCTTTCTCTCTCTCTCTCTCTTTTCTCTCTCTCTCCCCCCTCTCTCCCCCCTATCTCTCCTCTTTCACTTCTATCTCTCTCTCTCTCTGTATGTCTCTGCTCTTTTCTCTCACCCCCCCTCTCTCTCTCTCGCAATGACAATGGGATGTTGTCAATACAATTCCATAAGAAAAAAAAAAAATATTGTAAAGTTTTCAATGTGGTCAAATATATTATGTTTATTGTCTCTTTGTGCACGCTCTCTCCCTCCTTCTCTTTCTCTCTCTCTCTTTCTCTTTTCTCTCTAGCTCTCTTTCTCTCTCTCTCTCTCTCTCTTTTTCTCTCCTTTCTCTGTCTCTCGCTCTCTCCTTTCTCTCTCTCTCACCCCTCTCCCTCACCTCTCTCTGTCTCTGTATGTCTCTGCTCTTTTCTCTCTCCCCTCTCTCTCTCTCAACGATTTTGTCAATAAGATTACATAAGAAAAATAAAAATATTGTAAAGTTTTAAATGTTGTCAAATATATTATGTTTATTGTCTCTTTAGGTGCTCTCTCTCTCTCCCCTTTCTTGCTCTCTCTCTCTCTCTCCCAATCTCTCTCTCTCCTTCCTCTCTATCTCTCTCTCTCTCTCCCTCTCACCTCTCACAACCCCCCCCCCCTCTCTCTCTCTCTCTCTCTCTCTCCTCTTTCACTTCTATCCCTCTCTCCTCTTTCACTTCTATCCCTCTCTCCACTTTCACTTCTATCCCTCTCTCTCTCTGTCTGTCTCTGTATGTCTCTGCTCTTTTCTCTCTACCCTCTCTCTCTGTCTGTGTGTATCTCTCTCTTTTACCTTCTTTATCTCACTTCTCTCTCTCTCTCTCTCTCTCTCTCAACAATGGTATTTTGCAATACATTTCCTAATAAAAATAAAAAAATTGTAAAAATTTCAATGTTGTCACATATATTATGTTTATTGTCTCTTTATGCGCTCTCTCTCTCTATCTTTCTCTCACTTTCTTTTTTCTCTCTCTTTTTTTCTCTCTCTTTCTCTTTCTGTCTTTCACACTCTCTCTTTCTCTCTCTCCTTTTTCTCTCCCACTCTCCTTTATCTCTCTCTCTTTTCTCTCTCGCTCTCTCTCATCTCTATCTCTCTCTCTTCTCTCACTCTCTCTCTCATCTCGCTCTCTCTCTCTCTCTTTTCTCTCTCTCTCTCTTCTCTATCTCTCTCGTTTCTCTCTCTCTTTATCTCTATTCTCTCTTCTTTCTTTCTCTTTCTCTCTATTTTGTGCTCTCTCTCTCTCTCGCTCGCTCTCACCCCTCTCCCTCACCTCTCTCTGTTTCTGTATGTCTCTGCTCTTTTCTCTCTCCCCTCTCTCCCCCTCTCTCTCTCTCAACGACAATGGGATTTTGATTGACAAAATCCCATTGTTTTCAACAACAATTCCGTAAGAAAAATAAAAATATTGTAAAGTTTTCAATGTTGTCAAATATATTATGTTTATTGTCTCTTTATGCACTCTCTCTCTCTCACCTCTCACCTCTCTCAACCCTCTCACCTCTCTCACCTCTCCCTCCTCTTTCACTTCTATCCCTCTCTCTCTCTCTCTATGTCTCTGCTCTTTTCTCTCTCCCTCTCTCTCTCTTTCTCTCTCAACGACAATGGGATTTTGATTGACAAAATCCCATTGTTTTCAACAACAATTCCATAAAAAAAATAAAAATATTGTAAGTTTTCAATGTTGTCAAATATATTATGTTTATTGTCTCTTTATGCGCTCTCTCTCTCTCTCTTTTTCTTTCTCCTTTCTCTCTATCTCTCTCCCCCTTTCTTTCTCCCTCTCTCTCTCTCTCTTTTTTCTTTCTTTCTCTCTCTCTCTCATTTCTCTCTCTCTCTCATTTCTCTCTCTCTCTCTCATTTCTCTCTTCTCTCTCTCTCCTCTCTCTCTCTCCTTTCTCTCTCTCCTTTCTCCCCCTCCTCTCTCTCTCTCCTCTCTCTCTCTCCCTCTCTCTCTCTCTCTCTCGCTTTCTCTCTCTCCTCTCTCTCTCCACCCCCCCCTCTCTCTCTCCTCTCTCTCTCTCCCCTTTCTCTCTCTCTCTCTGTATGTCTCTGCTCTTTTCTCACTCCCCTCTCTCTCTCTCAACGACAATGGGATTTTGTCAATACAATTCCATAAGAAAAAAAAAAAATATTGTAAAGTTTTCAATGTTGTCAAATATATTATGTTTATTGTGTCTTTATATGCTCTCTCTCTCTCCCCTTCTCTTTCTCTCCATTTCTCTCCCTCTCTCACTTTCTCGTTCTCTCTCTCTCTCTCTCTCATCTCTCTCTCATCTCTCTCTCTCATCTCTCTCTCTCTCTCTATCCTTTCTCTCTCTCTCTCTCTCTCTCTACCCCCCTCTCTCTCTCTCCCTATCCCCCCTCTATCTCTCTCTCTATTGCGCTCTCTCTCTCTCTCTCTCTCTCTCTCTCTCTCTCCTTTCTCGCTCTCTCTCAAATTCAAATTCAAATTCAAATAAGCTTTATTGGCAGGACCAAATACATGTTAGCATTGCCAAAGCAGTTGAGTTTGTATAGGGAAAAAGGGGGAAGGGTAATGGGTAATATAACAGAGAATGGACATAAGTCTCTGTAAAGGATTTTTAAATCTTCAGTCTTTCATGTCCCTCTCAGTCGGTGACATGCTGTCACATACTGGGCAGCTATCTTCACCATTGGCTTCTCTTCTCCCAGTAGAAATTGGAGTTTCCTCTTCTCTTCTATAGAAGTGAAGTCCGGTATGAGAGTTGAGAGTCTCTGAAAGTGAGTGTCCCTCACTGATGAGTACTTGGGGCAATATAGCAGGAAGTGGTCCTCATCCTCCAGGACCCCCTGGTCACATTGCTGGCACAGTCTACTCTCCCTGGGCTTGTAGGTCTGTTTGTGCCGTCCTAATATAACAAATATATTATGTTTATTGTCTCTTTATGCACTCTCTCTCTCTCTCTCTCTTTCTCTTTCTCTCTCTTTCGCTCTCTCTCTTTCGCTCTCTTTCTCTCCTCTCTTTCCTTTCTGTCCTTTCTCTCTCTCTTTCTCTCATTTCTCTCTCTCTCTCTTTCTCTCCACCTCTCTCTCTCACCTCTTTCACTTCTCTCTCTATGTCTCTGCTCTTTTCTCTCTCCCCTCTCTCTCTCTCAACGATGATGGGATTTTGTCAATAAAATTCCATAAGAAAAATAAAAATATTGTAAAGTTTTCAATGTTGTCAAATGTTTTATGTTTATTGTCTCTTTATGCGCTCTCTCTCTTTCTCTCTCTCTTTCTCCTTTCTCTCTATCTCTATCTTTCTCTCTCTCTCTCTTTCTCTCCTTTCTCTCCTTTCTCTCTCTCTCCTTTCTCTCTCTTTCTCTCCTTTCTCTCTCTCTCCCCCCTCTCTCCCCCCTATCTCTCCTCTTTCACTTCTATCTCTCTCTCTCTCTGTATGTCTCTGCTCTTTTCTCTCACCCCCCCCTCTCTCTCTCTCGCAACGACAATGGGATGTTGTCAATACAATTCCATAAGAAAAATAAAAATATTGTAAAGTTTTCAATGTGGTCAAATATATTATGTTTATTGTCTCTTTGTGCACGCTCTCTCCCTCCTTCTCTTTCTCTCTCTCTCTTTCTCTTTTCACTCTAGCTCTCTTTCTCTCTCTCTCTCTCTCTCTCTCTTTTTCTCTCCTTTCTCTGTCTCTCGCTCTCTCCTTTCTCTCTCTCTCACCCCTCTCCCTCACCTCTCTCTGTCTCTGTATGTCTCTGCTCTTTTCTCTCTCCCCTCTCTCTCAACGATTTTGTCAATAAAATTACATAAGAAAAATAAAAATATTGTAAAGTTTTAAATGTTGTCAAATATATTATGTTTATTGTCTCTTTAGGTGCTCTCTCTCTCTCCCCTTTCTTGCTCTCTCTCTCTCTCCCAATCTCTCTCTCTCCTTTCTCTCTATCTTTCTCTCTCTCTCACCTCTCACCTCTCACAACCCCCCCCCCCCCTCTCTCTCTCTCTCTTTCTCTCTCTCTCCTCTTTCACTTCTATCCCTCTCTCCTCTTTCACTTCTATCCCTCTCTCCACTTTCACTTCTATCCCTCTCTCCACTTTCACTTCTATCCCTCTCTCTCTCTGTCTGTCTCTGTATGTCTCTGCTCTTTTCTCTCTACCCTCTCTCTCTGTCTGTGTGTATCTCTCTCTTTTACCTTCTTTATCTCACTTCTCTCTCTCTCTCTCTCTCTCTCTCTCTCAACAATGGTATTTTGTCAATACATTTCCTAATAAAAATAAAAAAATTGTAAAAATTTCAATGTTGTCACATATATTATGTTTATTGTCTCTTTATGCGCTCTCTCTCTCTATCTTTCTCTCACTTTCTTTTTCTCTCTCTTTTTTTCTCTCTCTTTCTCTTTCTGTCTTTCACACTCTCTCTTTCTCTCTCTCCTTTTTCTCTCCCACTCTCCTTTATCTCTCTCTCTCTTTTCTCTCTCGCTCTCTCTCATCTCTATCTCTCTCTCTTCTCTCACTCTCTCTCTCATCTCGCTCTCTCTCTCTCTTTTCTCTCTCTCTCTCTCTTCTCTATCTCTCTCGTTTCTCTCTCTCTCCTTATCTCTATTCTCTCTTCTTTCTTTCTTTCTCTTTCTCTCTTCTTTCTCTCTATTTTGTGCTCTCTCTCTCTCTTGCTCTCACCCCTCTCCCTCACCTCTCTCTGTTTCTGTATGTCTCTGCTCTTTTCTCTCTCCCCTCTCTCTCTCTCTCTCTCTCTCAACGACAATGGGATTTTGATTGACAAAATCCCATTGTTTTCAACAACAATTCCATAAGAAAAATAAAAATATTGTAAAGTTTTCAATGTTGTCAAATATATTATGTTTATTGTCTCTTTATGCACTCTCTCTCTCTCACCTCTCACCTCTCTCAACCCTCTCACCTCTCTCTCTCACCTCTCCCTCCTCTTTCACTTCTATCCCTCTCTCTCTCTCTCTATGTCTCTGCTCTTTTCTCTCTCCCCTCTCTCTCTCTTTCTCTCTCAACGACAATGGGATTTTGATTGACAAAATCCCATTGTTTTCAACAACAATTCCATAATAAAAATAAAAATATTGTAAAGTTTTCAATGTTGTCAAATATATTATGTTTATTGTCTCTTTATGCGCTCTCTCTCTCTCTCTTTCTTTCTCCTTTCTCTCTCTCTCTCCTTTCTCTCTCTCTCATTTCTCTCATCTCTCTCTCATTTCTCTCTTCTCTCTCTCTCCTCTCTCTCTCTCTCTTTCCTTTCTCTCTCTCATTTCTCCCCCTCCTCTCTCTCTCTCTCTCTCTCTCTCTCCCCTCTCTCTCTTTCTCTCTCTCCTCTCTCTCTCCATCTCCCCCCTCTCTCTCTCCTCTCTCTCTCCATCTCCCCCCTCTCTCTCTCTCTCTCTCTCTCTCTCTCCCCCTTTCTCTCTCTCTCTCTGTATGTCTCTGCTCTTTTCTCACTCCCCTCTCTCTCTCTCTCTCAACGACAATGGGATTTTGTCAATACAATTCCATAAGAAAAAAAAAAAAAATATTGTAAAGTTTTCAATGTTGTCAAATATATTATGTTTATTGTGTCTTTATATGCTCTCTCTCTCTCCCCTTCTCTTTCTCTTTCTCTCCATTTCTCTCCCTCTCTCACTTTCTCGTTCTCTCTCTCTCTCTCTCTCTCTCTCATCTCTCTCTCTCTCTCTCTCTCTCTCTTTCTCTCTCTCTCTCTCTACCCCCCCTCTCTCTCCCTACCCCCCCCTCTCTCTCTCTCTCTCTCTATTGCTCTCTCTCTCTCTCTCCTTTCTCGCTCTCTCTCTCTCTCTCAAATTCAAATTTAAATAAGCTTTATTGGCAGGACCAAATACATGTTAGCATTGCCAAAGCAGTTGAGTTTGTATAGGGAAAAAGGGGGAAGGGTAATGGGTAATATAACAGAGAATGGACATAAGTCTCTGTAAAGGATTTACATGTCCCTCTCAGTCGGTGACATGCTGTCACATACTGGGCAGCTATCTTCACCATTGGCTTCTCTTCTCCGAGTAGAAATTGGAGTTTCCTCTTCTCTTCTATAGAAGTGAAGTCCGGTATGAGAGTTGAGAGTCTCTGAAAGTGAGTGTCCCTCACTGATGAGTACTTGGGGCAATATAGCAGGAAGTGGTCCTCATCCTCCAGGACCCCCTGGTCACATTGCTGGCACAGTCTACTCTCCCTGGGCTTGTAGGTCTGTTTGTGCCATCCTAATTCGATTTCCAGGCTGTGGGCGCTCAGTCTGTACTGGCTGAGGGTTTGTCTGTCTTTGGGGTCTTGTAGCACCTCCAGGTACGGGGCCAGTTTGTAGTCTCTCTGCAATGACTGGTAAACAGTTCGTTTTTTGGAGTTTGTTATTTCGTTTCTCCATTCTCCAACATATTTTTCTTTGGAGTCATTCGTTATGTTTTTTATTTGAGATTTTGTCAGACCACATTGTTGAGAGTTTGGGATAGACAAGGTGATGAGTTGTTGCAGGCCACATGGTTTGGACTGGTCCTTACTGTTCAGTAAGGCTTTATGGTGGTATGAGTTGGGACTGCTGTTTTGTAGGTGGTCCCAGTATGATAGCGCCCTCTTCTGTACTGCAAGAAGTAAGGGAAACCTGCCCAACTCAGACAGGCAAGCACTGTTGGAGGTGCTCCGATGGACTTGGAGGAAGTGTTTGCAGAATTCCATATGGAATATTTCTGTTCGGCTGGGGTCCCATTTGGATTGGTCTGGGGAGGTGACGGGACCCCAAACTTCACTGCCATAAAGAAGAATTGGGATGATGACGCTATCAAATATTCTGAGCCAGACTCTCACTGGTAGTTTTAGGTGGTACAGCTGTCTCCTGATGGCATAGTAGGCTCTGCGTGCCTTGTCTTTAAGTGCCTCTATGGCTGGCTTGAAACTTCCTGATTTGTTAATTTCTAGGCCGAGGTATGTGTAGCTGTTAGTTTCATCAACAGTGCAGTTGTTTAATTTAAAGGGAGGGCTCTTTGTTTGTTTTGTATATTTCTTTTGGAAGACCATGATTTTTGTTTTGCTTGAGTTGATTGGTAGTGCCCACGTGGCACTGTATTTTTCCAGCACTTCCAGGCTGTCTTGTAGGCCTTTCTCTGTTGGTGACAGAAGTAGGAGGTCATCCGCATACAGCAGGAACTTCACCTCGGTGTCATGTAGAGTCAGTCCTGGTACTGGGGAGAATTCTAGAGCTGCAGCCAGTTCATTGATGTAAATGTTGAAGAGGGTTGGACTTAGGCTGCAGCCCTGTCTGACTCCTCTGGCCTGCCGGAAGTGTTCAGTTCTTTTCCCATTCACCTTTATGCTGCAGCTGTTCTCAGTGTATGAACTCTTAATAACATCATATGTTTTCCCTCCTATTCCACTCTCCAATAGTTTGAGGGACAGGCCTGGGTGCTACACTGAGTCAAATGCCTTCTTAAAGTCCACAGAGCAGGCAAATATTTTTCCCTGTTTTGTATTGTGGACATGGTTCTTGATGAGGCTGTGCAGGGTGTAGATGTGGTCTGTAGTGCGATGGTTTGGCATGAACCCTGCCTGACTTCTGCTGAGGACATTGTGTGGTGTCAGGAAGTTGAGGATCCGTTTGTTGAGGATACTGTTGAATAGTTTCCCTAGTGTGCTGCTGACACATATCCCTCTGTAGTTGGCTGGATCATACTGGTCTCCACTCTTATGGATGGGTGTTATGAGGCCTTGGTTCCATACTTTAGGGTAGTAACCAGCACTCAGGACCAGATTGAACACTTTGCATATTGCAGCATGTACATCTGGGGAGCCATGTTTAATCATCACTGGATTTTTTGGTTTGCAGGTTTTGGATTTTCTCCCTAATTTCTTGTGGTGTAACCAATGTATCTAGGGGGTTCTGGAAGTCCTTAAATTTTTCCTCCATATCATTTAGTCTTTTGATGATGTCTTTTTGTTCTACAGTTAGGGCCTCCTTTGGAATATCTTTGTAGAAATTCCTAAAGTAGTTGAGCCAGATGTCGCCATTTTGAATGTGGAGGTTGTTTTTCCTGGGTGCTGAGCCAATATTCTTCCATATTTCCCAGGAAGAATTTTCCTGAAGTGCCTCTTCCAGCTGTTGCAGGTTTTTGGAGATGAAGTTTTGCTTTTTCTTTTAAGGGTTTGTTTGTATTTTTTCTGCAGGGTGCCATGGGCTATTCTTAGGTCAGTGTTGTCAGGGTCTCTGTGTTTGTTATTGGAAACTGTCTGTAAGGTGTTCCTTAATGCTTTGCATTCTTTGTCGAACCATTTATTGGATTGTTTGCTGGATGGTTTCTTGTAGTTGGCTTTTCTCAGCTGGGCTGTTTCTGCGATGGTGTGTAGTATTTTATGGAAGTCCTTTGCTGCTTGGTTTACACCTCGTGGGCTTATCTCATAGGCATTGTTTTGGAAGTTTTCAAGCTGTTTCTTAATGTCAGGTCTGTCAGGTTCTTCTCTGTATTTTGTGGTAGACTGTTTGGACCATTTAAATGATGGTGGCAGGTTGCAGAGAGAGGCCCGGTGGAGTTTTGGTGACGGTTTGCTAGAAGATTTAATATATAGCAGTAGTTGGTTGTGGTCTGACAGGTGTGTTTGTGGGGTGACTGTAAAACCATTGATGAGTGTGGGGTGCATATCTGTGATAGCATAGTCTACCACACTGCTGCCTACATGGGAGCTAAATGTGTACGTTACTAGAGAGTCTCCCTTGGTACGGCCGTTGAGGATGTAGAGGCCCAGACTGCGACACAGATTCAGCAATTTTCTTTCATTTTTGTTGGTTGTACTGTCATAGCTGTTTCTCTGTATAGACTCATGATCGTAATTTGCATGGCCCACTATGTACGTGTTGCCATCAGAGCTTGTATAGTCCTTTTCCCTTCCTGTCCTAGCATTGAGGTCTCCACAGATGAGCACTTGTCCCAGGGATTGGAAGTGGATAGCCTCATTTTGTAGGACCTCGTAGGTGTCTGGTCTGAAATATGGGGACTCTGCTGGGGCAATGTATGCTGCACACAGGTAGATGTCTGACTGAGAGGTAAGAATGGAGCTGCTTATTCTTAGCCAGATGTGGCTCTTACCTTTTTTAATTGCACTGATGTTTCCATGCAGCTCCTCCTTATACCAGACAAGTATTCCTCCTGAACACCGACCCTGTTTGATGTTCTTATCTTTCTGTGCGGGGACAGAGAATTCCCTATAGCCAGTAGGTACTGTTGGTTCATCCTGTGCCCGGGTCCATGTTTCCAGGAGGATTTGTATGTCCGTCTCACACAGTTTTTGCTTGAAATATGGATCATTCACTTTGGATCCAAAGGCTGACGCATTCAGGCCCTGAATGTTCCAGCTACTGATTACTAGTGATGTCATTTTTTGTTTGTATATTTATATACCTTGTAATGGGTAAATTTCCTGGGACAAATCGGGTTATGGGTGGTTGTCGTTGTCTTTTTTGCTTTTTTTAGCTGTCGCATAGTTTATTGCATAATGTGCTCAGGAGGGTTCTTATCTCCTCCCTTTCTCTGCTCTGTAGTGATCTTGACATCCATCTTGGGGCGGGTGGTTTACTCCATTCTTGCCATCTTCGTGGCCCTGTTTTTTGGCTGAGTGTATTGTTGTTGTGTTGTATTAGTGGCGAGGTTTGGGGTCTTGCAGTTTTAATTGTGTCTATCTGAGAAAGGGTTGTGCCATGTTCAGGGTTGTGAGTTCTCTCGAGAACAATGTCTTTGAATTTTCTTGCCAGGTGACTGACCCCTTGTTTGTTCAGATGTTTGTTGTCATAGAGGTGTTGGGGCATTATACAATGGTGTTGTGCCAGATGAATGGAAGGCTTTGACCTAGTTTTGTCTGCCAGCTCTGTGTTGATTTGTTCGATTATTTTGTTTGGTATGTCCCTCCTTGGAAGAATGGAGGACAGAATTACTTTGGACTGTGGGAATTTTTGTTGTGCAGTCTCTGTTAGTTGCAGTAATTTGTCCACCGTAGCATCCTGTTGTTCCTGAATGTTGTTTGTGCCTGTGTGTATGATGATATGTTTGGGGTTAGTGAAATATGGGTCGTTGATGACTCCTGTTGCCTGCAATTGTGGAACAGTGAATTTTAGAGACTCTTGTTCCTGGGAAGAGCCGTTTAGTGTTAAGGTATTTCCCATTTGAGTCTATTATTAAAACAATTTCAGGAGTTTGTTGCCTGTTCTTGTGGTTTGATAATGCTATGTTTGGGGTTTCTGGACTACTGAAGTTGTCTTCGCTGTTGCTGGGCTTTGTGATGTTAATTTTAGGAAGTTGATGAGTCTCACTAGTCTGTTGTTTGTTGATGGGCACTCTATCTGTACAGACCTTCCCTTTTAATTCTGTTTCCTGATTGTGGAGTATCATTTGTGATTTTAGTATATTTATTTCTTCCCTCATTTGAGCGTTTTCTTGTTGTAGCTGTTGCATTGTAGATCGAATTTCTAATAGGACAGACTTGTGTTCTGACTTGAGTGTGTTCAGCTCTTCCCTCAGCTGGTCATTTACATGTTTGTCACCTAACTGTCTTTGAAACTGTTCTTTGAACTGTACAAAATCTCTCTCTAGATGAGATAAGCAATCTCAAATCTCTCTCTCTCTCGCCCCTCTCCCTCTCTCTGTCTCTGTATGTCTCTGCTCTTTTCTCTCTCCCCTCTCTCTCTCTCTCAATGACAATGGGATTTTGTCAATAAAATTCCATAAAATTCCTCTCTCTCACCTCTCTCCCCCCCCTCTCTCTCTCATCTCTCTCACTTTTCTCTCTCTCTTTCTCTCCTTTCTCTCACCTCTCTCTCACCCCTCTCTCTCACCTCTCTCTGTCTCTGTATGTCTCTGCTCTTTTCTCTCCCCCCCTCTCTCTCTCTCAACGACAATGGGATTTTGTCAATAAAATTCCATAAGAAAAATAAAAGTATTGTAAAGTTTTCAATCTTGTCAAATATATTATGTTTATTGTCTCTTTATGCACTCTCTCTCTCTCTCTTTCTCTTTCTCTCTCTTTCGCTCTCTCTCTTTCGCTCTCCTTCTCTCCTCTCTTTCCTTTCTGTCCTTTCTCTCTCTCTTTCTCTCATTTCTCTCTCTCTCTTTCTCTCCACCTCTCTCTCTCACCTCTTTCACTTCTCTCTCTATGTCTCTGCTCTTTTCTCTCTCCCCTCTCTCTCTCTCAACGATGATGGGATTTTGTCAATAAAATTCCATAATAAAAATAAAAATATTGTAAAGTTTTCAATGTTGTCAAATATATTATGTTTATTGTCTCTTTATGCACTCTCTCTCTCTCTCTCACCTCTCTCTATCACCTCTCTCACCTCTCTCTCCTCTCTTTCACTTCTATCCCCCCTCTCTATCTCTCTCTCTCTCTTTCTCTCTCTCTCTCTGTATGTCTCTGCTCTTTTCTCTCTCCCCCCTCTCTCTCAACGACAATGGGTTTTTGTCAATACAATTCCATAAGAAAAAAAAATACTATTAAGTTTTCAATGTTGTCACATATATTATGTCTATTGTCTCTTTATGCGCTCTTTCTCTCTCTATTTCTCTCTTTCCCCCCTCTCTCTCTCCCTCTCTCCTTCCTTCTCTCTCTCTCTCTCTGTCTCTCTCTCCTTTACCTTCTTTATCTCACCTCTCTCTCTCTCAACGACAATGGGATTTTGTCAATAAAATTCCTAATAAAAATAAAAAAATTGTAAAGATTTCAATGTTGTCACATATATTATGTTTATTGTCTCTTTATGCACTCTCTCTCTCAATCTTTCTCTTTCTCTCACTTTCTTTTTTCTCTCTCTCTCTCTCTCTCTCTCTCTCTTTCTCTCTCCTTTCTATCTCCTCTCTCTCTCTCCTTTCTCTCCTCTCTCCTTTCTCTCTCCTCTCTCTTTCCTTTCTCTCTCTCTCTCTCCTTTCTCTCTCTCCTCTCTCTTTCCTCTCTCTCTCCTTTCTCCCCCTCACTCTCTCTTGTTCTCTCTCTCCCCCTATCTCTCCCTCTCTCCTTTCTCTCCCCCCTCTCTCTCTCTCCTCTCTCTATCTCTCTCTCTATCTCACCTGCTTCACCCCTCTCTCTCCCACCCCTGATCTCACTTTTAATTAAAATGTTTGTGTCTCATTCTATTATTTACGCTATTAATTTAATTACTATATTTCATTGTTTACAATTTGATATGTCATTTAGACAACCATTTATGAATATAAAATTATGTAAAAAGAAAATATAAATTTATCATTTATGTTGAAAATTTTGTTAAAGTAGTTATATTTTGGTTTATAAAATTTTTTTATGTTTACAATCAATAAAATTACAATAGTTTTGATGATATGATTCCTTGTTTTTTTTTTTTTTTACTAAATAATGTATTTAGTATAAAATCTTAACAGTTATAATAAAACTATTTTTAAAGAAAGAATGTAGAAAGCAAAGTAAGTATGAAATAAATTAATATTTTCAAACTTTTAGTATTTTATAATTAAATAATTAAATATTTTTAATATTTTTATTAGTTTAAAATAATTAAATTTGGTCAAGAGGTATATTAATTGAAAATATTTTTTTTTTTTATTTTAACTCGTAATATATTTATGAAATTGATGTTTCATTGTTATTCTTATTTTTTCCTTAGAAATGCCTAGCTGTTTTGCTAAGTTTTGCAGCCACAACGCTGGTTTGCAAAAAACACCCACCAATATAAAATTTTACACGTTTCCTAAGGATGGTCAACAGATCAGAATATGGCTTGGAAACGCTGGAATGGAGGCCGAAATGATGGAGGAATTTATTCCATTAATACAAAACAATTTGCGTGGAAACATGTACCTTATGTGTTCTGCACACTTCAGCAGTGATTCTTTTATTGATCAAGGCAAGAATAGAAAATTAACACCCTACTATTTTTAGTGATACTGCTACTGATACTGCCTCCGAAAACAAATGGGAAAAAAAACTTAACAAAATTAAAAAAGCGTATATAATGCCAGAAAGTTTACAATCCAAACCGGATACCCCGACATGTAAATGCCAGTTATCGAGAGTATTAACAAAAGATGAAGGCACTCAAACAGGCTCATTTGACTTTCCAGTCTCTGAATCAGAAGACAGTTATATCAAATTAGCAAGTAAAAGAGTCACAAGTTTGGACCATGCGTACTCAAAGTTGGAAGAAGATTTAATGATACCACTTGATGGTCCCACTCCATTACATCATGAGCGACGATCAGAACCACAAACCAGTACGGCATTTTCAATCTCACCTAGCGTGACACCAAATTTAGAAACCACAAAGAAGAAGAGATCTCTTTTTTTGATGTCAGAGGATGACAGTCCAGAAACAAGACCAAAAAGAAAACTGAAATATTATGAAGACCCTAGTTTCCACCTGTCGGATTGCGACACACCACAGAAAGGCGATATTAGTTTCTGTGAGAGTGTTGAGGACACCCATCCAGAAAACACTCTCACTTATCCTCTTAATTTGGTGAAAATTATTTTTTTTATTATTTTCGAAAGCAATCTAGAGCCATTATTATATAGAATGAGATGTCCTGATCATGATTGCTTTTCAAAATTAAAAAAAAATTAAAAGACTATAATTGGAACAATGGTATCTGTCATTTCAACATGTTGTGCAGACCATCGAATGAAGCTGTGGGAAAGCCAGCCCAAAATAAAACAGTATCTTGCTGGATCCATCTGTGTCAGCGGAGGCAGTTATACTAAAATTAGAGAAATATTAGATTTTTGTGGAATTGAAATATTTGGGAAATCTACTTACAATATAGGACAAAAAAAATACATTTTCAAATCGATTGATTACAGTTGGCAACAAAATAATGTTAGCGTGATCAATGAATTGACAGCCAAACCATTATTTCTTGTCGGGGATGGCCAATGTGACAGCTCTGGTTTTTCCACTAAATACTAAACATACACTTTCATGGATCTCTTTACCAAAAAAATTGAGGATTTTGAGTTGGTGCAGGTGTCGCAAACAACTTCATCTGTCGCAATGGAGAAATTTGGATTTGAAAAATGTTTAGAAGGTATAATTGGAAAAAAAATAGATGTTCAATTTGTGGGAACAGATCCTCACACCGGCATACGCAAATTATTAACAACGGAAAAATACCAAAATATCAATCATGAATTAGACATCTGGCATTATGTGAAAAATTTGAATAGAAAATTGATGCAAATTTCCCCCCAAAAAAAATTATCATCATCTGAGGGTCAGATTGGAGGAAGCAGTATTACTGATGGAATCACTCAGCGGAGTGAGGAAAAGGATCCGTCACATATATATATATATATATCGGTTTCTCTATCATATATCTCTATATTTCACAATATATATATATATATATATATATATATATATATATATATATATATATATATATATATATATATATATATATATAAAGTGAGTGATCAAGATAAAATATCTATCTATCTATCTATATATTTATTTATTTATTTATTTATTAAGATAGACATATATGAAAGAGAGAGAAACTGATTTTTATTTATTTATATATATATATATATATATATATATTGTAACCTGGGGGACAGGTAGCAGGTACAAAGCTCACTGGGATGGGCTGTTTAGTAAGGCACAGATACCAAATCCACTTGAGGTAGTGAAAACAGTGCTGGGTTTATTTGATTCAAATACAAGTCCATACACAGGTGCTGCACAGTCTTCCAGAAAACACATCAAAACAAAAATAACCAAACTAAAAGTCCTAGCCGTGTCTCGGCTCTAACTATAACATACACCGTCTCTAACTATCAAGCTGAGCAAGCCTACCGCTTGTCAGCTTCTGTAAAGAGTTTTTAAAGGGTTTTACCAACCTTTTGGCTCCTCACAAACCATCCATGTTTGTGTGTCCCAGGCAGAGAGCAAAGGCTGTTTGCTCAGGTGAGCTTAAATTAGCCTGGGGAATAGGACTAAGATCCGAACTGGATCATGTCTCAGAGACCTCTGAATGTATATGAGAGGAGCCTGGGAGATGTATAAACCCCGAACAGGACTTCTCCTGGCTCTCTCTGGGACGCTCTGCTACATATCCTCCCCCCTTGTTTCAACCCCAGGGTTGGAACACCTGTGGCCCAACAGGAGTGAACACGGGACAGGGCATCTACATTCCCCATCTCCACACCTGGCCTGTGTTTTACGGTGAAGGAGTAATCCTGTAGAGCCAAAAACCACCGGTTCACCCGTCTATTAGTCTCCTTCTTTTGGGCCATCCATTTCAGGGGAGCATGGTCAGTTATCAAGTCAAACTGGCGCCCTAACAAATAGTACCTGAGCGCGTCCAGGGCCCATTTTATGGCTAAACATTCTTTTTCAATGACTGCATACTTTTTCTCATGGTCATTGAGCTTTCTGCTTAGGTATACGACAGGGTGTTCTTCCCCATTGTATACCTGTGACAGTACCGCCCCGATACCAACATCAGACGCATCCGTCTGAACCAAAAACTCTCTGGAGAAATCGGGAGAGTACAGTACTGGCTGTGCACACAGAGCCTTCTTCAGGACCTGGAAAGACTCCTCTGCTACTGGGGACCATTTCACCATTACAGAGTCTTTCCCTTTCGTAAGGTCTGTCAGAGGGGCAGCTATAGTTGCAAAATTTGGGATAAATCTTCTATAATACCCTGCAATACCAAGAAAGGCCCTGACCTGCTTTTTGTTTGCAGGGCGTGGCCATTCCTGGATGGCTGCTATTTTACTCACTTGTGGTTTTATGACACCACGGCCAATAGTGTAGCCCAAATACTTGGCTTCCTCTAGACCAATGGCACATTTTTTTGGATTTGCCGTAAAACCTTCTTTGAAGAGGGAATCAAGAACCGCCTGGACACGAGGCAAGTGAGACTCCCAATCAGTACTATGTACCACTATGTCATCTAGATAGGCTGCTGCATATCGTCGGTGGGGTTTTAGGGTCCTGTCCATGGCCCTCTGAAATGTTGCGGGGGCATTTTGCAGCCCAAAAGGCATTTTTTTATATTGAAAGGAACCGTCTGGGGTCACGAATGCAGTCTTCTCTTTGGCGCTACCAGTTAGGGGTATTTGCCAATACCCTTTTGTCAAGTCTAAAGTGGTAAGATAGCGAGCCTTGCCAAGTCGGTCTATAAGTTCGTCTACTCTGGGCATTGGGTATGTGTCAAACTTTGTCACCGCATTAAGCTTCCTGAAGTCGTTACAGAACCTCCACGTGCCATCCGTTTTTGGGACTAGCACGATGGGGCTAGACCAGTCACTATTGGATTCCTCAATGACATCTAGCTCCAACATTTTTTTAACTTCCTTGCTGATGTCCTTTCTCCTCGCTTCAGGAATTCGGTAAGGTTTGAGCTTGACACGTACCCCAGGTTCAGTAACAATATCATGCTGAACTGCTGAAGTCGTCCCAGGTAACTCTGAAAACTTCTCTCTATTCCTTATCAGGAATTCTCTAGTGTCCTGTTTTTTGGGAATATGAGAGGGTGTCTGGAATCGTGACCTCAGGGATGAGAGGGGACTCAGTACCCGTAGGCGTTACTGGGAGAGGCCTCGCAGTTAACGCCATTCTATCTTTCCAGGGTTTTAACAGGTTTATATGGTAAACCTGTTCGGGCTTCCTTTTTCCTGGTTGATAAACCTTGTAGTTGACCTCCCCAACTCTCTCAATTACTTCAAAGGGACCCTGCCACTTAGCCAGGAACTTGCTCTCAACAGTGGGAACTAACACCAGGACCCTGTCACCAGGTGAGAAAACACGGAGTTGGGCCCCCCTGTTGTATATTCTCTGTTGGGCTGCCTGGGCCTGCAGTAAGTGTTCTTTTACCACTGGCATGACTGCTGCAATCCTCTCCTGCATTTGGGCAATATGCTCAATGACACTTTTATGGGGTGTCTGTTCTCCCTCCCAAGTTTCTTTGGCTATGTCTAAGAGTCCCCGAGGGTGTCTCCCATAAAGCAACTCAAATGGGGAGTACCCCGTAGAGGACTGGGGAACCTCCCTGATGGCAAACATCAAGTATGGTATCAGGAAGTCCCAGTTTTTCCCATCCTTGTCCACAACCTTTTTTAACATGCTCTTTAACGTCTTATTGAAGCGTTCCACTAAGCCATCCGTTTGAGGATGATACACTGAGGTTCGCAGCTGCGTCACTTTAAATAATTTACAGAGCTCCCTAGTTATTCGCGACATAAACGGGGTGCCCTGGTCTGTAAGGATTTCTTTCGGGATGCCAACCCGACTGAACACCATAAACAGTTCTTTGGCAATGTTTTTAGCAGACGCGGCACGTAAGGGAACTGCTTCAGGGTAACGGGTAGCATAATCCATGATTACGAGGATATGCTGATGACCCCGGGCAGACTTGGGAAGTGGGCCCACAAGGTCCATGGCAATCCTCTCAAAGGGCACTTCAATGATAGGCAAGGGCACTAAAGGACTTCGGAAGTGGGATAGTGGGGCTGACATCTGACACACAGGACAGGATTGACAATAATTCTTAACATCTTTCTGTATCCCGGGCCAGTAAAACCTGCGCAACACCCTTTCAGTAGTTTTTTCAACCCCTAAATGGCCTCCTAGCAAGTGCCCATGGGCAAGTTCTACCACCAGCCGTCTGTATGGCTTTGGGACCACCAACTGTTCAACCACTTCATCAGTCATTTTACATACACGATACAGTAAATCCTCATTGCTGCTGAAATAAGGAAAACAGGGCCTATCCCCGGGTTCGACAGGTACACGATTAATCACTATTACATTTTCCCAGGCCCTGGAAAGGGTATGGTCTTTTCTCTGCTCAGTACCAAAATTTTCCTTATGCACATTAAGGTCATCAAACTCTAACATAGGCTCGGGGTCAGCAGACGGCTGTCCGGCTCTACTGGTAGTGGGGACTTCCTCAGGGTCCTCCAGCTCTCCTGCCATAACCGATAGAGGAAAAGCCGGGGAGCCCTGAGAAGAGTCCCCTGAACCCACATTGTCAGTAGTGGCCAGGAATTCTGGCTCTGCGACTGAGTCAGGTACTGCGACCGAGTTGGGATGATCCCACAGTTCCCAAAACTTAGGGAAGTCCCTACCAATGATGGCCTCATGCACCAAGTGGGGAACAAGTCCAACCGGATGGGTCACTGTACCTAAACCAGTTTTAAACTGAACAGTTGTTACAGGATACTCCCGGGTATTTCCATGTATACAGATCACAGCAACATTTTTAGCATGATAATTTACAGGTTCAATCATTTCAGCTGTAACCAAAGTCACCAGACTTCCAGAGTCCAGCAAGGCTGTAATAGGCTTATCATTCACAGTCATTTGGCACATTGGTTTTCTCATATTTGGGGTTGCAGTGCATGAAACCGCTGCAAACATAGACTGCCTTCTAATAGATAAATCACACTGCATTGGTTCATCTGTCAATGGACAATTTGCTGCAACATGTCCCATTTCTTGGCAACGAAAACACCTGACGTTTCCCCAGTTTGGTTTGCTGACAGGCACTGGCTTCCCTTGTTTGGGATGCCAAACTTCAGTCCTGGCACCAAAAATCCTCCCCCCTATTTCCTTGCCATGCTTACCACCCACTTCCCCTGGAACAGTCTTACCGGTTGTCTGGGGAGACCGTGGCTTTGGGTGGAAAGTCCGTGCGGCTGTAGGGGTGGTGACCAGGTTCTTTGCAGCAAAATATCTTTCAACAAGTTCCACCAGGTGGTTCGCCGAATTGGGGTCTCCTTAACTCACCCACTCCTGCAGGGGAATTGGTAGTGACCTCAGGAACTGGTCCATGACCACACGCTCCACTATTTGTGGCCCAGACAGGGACTCCGGCTGTAGCCATTTCCTCACCAGGTGAATTAGGTCGAACATCTGCGATCTTGGGGGCTTCTTGTCTTGGAAGGACCAGCTGTGGACCCGCTGTGCTCGAACTGCCAAAGTGACACCAAGTCGTGCCAGTATTTCCTGTTTGACCTTTTCATAGTCTGCTGCTTCTGCTGACTCCAAATCATAGTAGGCCTTCTGCGATTCCCCAGTAAGCAACGGGGCGACCAGTCCTGCCCACTGGGTTTTAGGCCAACCTTCCCTCTCAGCGGTCCGTTCAAACGTTAGCAGAAAGGCCTCTGGATCATCCTCTGTAGTCATCTTGGACAAAAAGCGAGCCACATGGATGGCTGAGGGCTTGTCTCCAACATTATCAACGTTAGCAGGTGACCACTGTGCTATTGTCTCCACAACCTCAGACAAGGTTTTCCTATCTGCTTTTGCATCAGTGGCTAGCTGTGCAAACAGCCTCTGCGTTTGTTCCTGTGCGATAGCATTAGCTTGCTGTTGTGCCGCGTGGAGTGCAGCATTAGCTTTCTGCTGTACAGCGTTTGCTTGCTGTAGTGCAGCATTTGT